>RZGM01000003.1:0-235218 GCA_027886205.1 Fusarium piperis
GTGTTGAGGGCCCATGATGTGTGTGTGCAAGAGGGAGCTTGGGCGGGGTTGAGCGATTTGTGTGTACGCGTTATTTTCCCCACCACGTGGGCGCTAATCCTGTCCTTGGGAGAACTGGCCCCTCCGTCAGGCTCTCGTGTTGGAATCTGTGAATGGGAGACGTTTCCCGCGGTACCTGCGGCAGGCCACGAGTCACGCCTTGGGGATAATGCTAGTGCACGAGTCGAGTCCCAACTATAGATCCTCAAGGCCAATGTGAGGCCGAGATCCGTCTCATTACCTGCGGGCTGCATGTGGCATTACTTGCGGTGAGTGTAGGTTGTGTTTGGTGCACTGGCTGGTCTGTTCGTCCATTGGCTGTCTCTAACTGAAGGCATACCTAGGCGAGCGGTCGAGCTCATGCAGATACCGTGTTTCTTTTAGAGATGTGATCAAGAACCTGTTTTCGAAACGACACGGCCGGCAACAACCCATGGACATGGGCCGAGGAGCCTCGAAACACGGCGCCAGAGCCTATGATGATGCTCATGCTGGCCTCCCTTCTAGTGCCGACATGGACCTTGAACTGGAGCTGCAATCACGAGCCAGTGGAGAGAAGAGAATCCAATGGACGGAGCTGAGTGGATCAACAAAGATCCACAGCCATTGCCAAGAAGTGCTCAATTGCCTGTTTGTGCAAGGGCAGTCGAGTCTCTGGATGCATGGCAACCATTTGCCAAGCTGTGGCGATGAAGCATATGATGCGTTCACGAGGAAATGAAAGCGAAGCTCGAGCCCTCCGAGCATCGGGGATCGATCGGCGAGCAGTCAAAACGTGGCAATGACCAGCGACATTGGGGGATCAGCGGCTGCCTTCTGGCTTCTCCTCTCGTCCAGGTTCCGTCACGCACAGTAGCGGTCGGTACGAGGCACGGAATTAATTACGGACGGGTATCGCAAGGCGAGTGGGCGCCACAGCGCCCTAAAGGCTTCTAGGACTGGAGCCAATGCAGCGCTAGAAGCTCGTCAGAAGAGGCCGGCCTCTTGTTCAAAAAACAAAGCAACGTGGGCAGCCACGGCAGCGACAAGAGAGAAAGACGATCAGCAGTGGGACAGGTGGGCCTCGAGCAGCTGAAGCTCTTGTATGGACGGATAAACGATTGGACACAAGCCATATCATGAGCAAAGTGAGCAACCAAGAAGGCAGACCGTGGCTCAAAGTTGCGTCCTTGCCTAACGTCTCAACGCCATCTTCCCGGCTCACGCTCGAGTCATTTGGAATCAAGATAGGGTGGGGGATGGGACGTGTTCTCAACGCCATCATACAACATCACCACGAGTTGATCTACCCATCATCATTCACTGCTCTTTCTGCAAATCGGCTAATATACGTAAGTTCCTACGCAACTTCTCGATATCGAAATCCCCCCACGGTCCTTTTCTTAGACTTCCTTCTCCTCCACCAAAAGCTGAACTCTGAGGAGGTGCTTGATCATTCCCTGCCCATGGGATACTAGGAACTAATGTCATTATTGGAAGCCGATCACGGAATCGCAGTGCCAAGCATAATCGCATCCTTATCACATCTCAACTACCAAGACCGCCGGATGGCACTGATGACATGCGTCTGTCCGCTCGTTGGCCAACCCGAGTGAGCTTCAAGAAAGGCCTCCTATCCCTCTGTCCTTTTAGCAATACATGGGAACACCATGTTTCGGCTAGTGTAAAGCCCCAGATGGCGCATCTGGTTCCCATGTCGATTCCATTGGCCCTGCAAGGTTCTTTGGCTGTTTCTGGTTGGGATTTGCGCGTTAAGCTGAACCCAAAACATGGGTCATACAGGAGGTTTACGTCAACAAATCTTCATTAGGCCCAACATCGATATCCGGCCGAAAGTTACGGACGAGATGCACCCAACAACGCCGGATACTTTACGCCTTTGCGCTTCGTGCATGGATGGTCCGGCTTGGTCACTACTGCACTGTACAGTCGTATTGGGAGCGTTGACGCTAGCAAGTCGACATCACAACGTGGTCTCAACGTGCTCTAGCCCGTGGATGTAACACACCGTGAAGCAGCGCAACACACATCTCGGCCCTTGTGATCTGGGGGTTCGGGAATCGGGGCTCGGGATAAATGCGACAGAAAATACCCGTTCAAGATACCCGTTCAAGATCTTGGTACCGTAACTTTGGCCTTCCATGCCTGGTTGGAGTGAGATGTTAGCCCGGTTCGGACTTCAACTCTCAACTGGGATCTAGGTTCGAGCGATCCTGGGGGGAAAGAGACAACGATGGTCGTGCCTGCCTCACCTCCCTCCCTTCTGGTGAGGAAACCTGGTCCATCATCGAGATCCAATGGCGTGCAACCTGGACGCATCCTAGGAAATTCATCACACCAAGTCAGCCCATCCTTGGTGTGCATACAGTCGATAACAGCGGTATTTGTTCACATTTGCAGTTCTAACCCACGATCCATATACTGAATCGAGAGGAAATACTTGGAGTCTCTCGCAACGTCCTGCAGTCATCCCGCCACTTTACCCCACCATTGCTCGCAAAGCTCATGAGGAGTGAGTACGGGCTGCAGGGTTCTGGGGCCTATGCATGGGCAGAGGAACAGGGTAATTAAGCGACACTTCAGCTGCTGACCGAACACCTTGGCCGTGGCTCTCGCTGGGAAGAAGAGAAGCCCAGACCAGGGCCAAAAAAGCAATCATCTGGACGCCTTCACATGGCCGGACAGGCCCCTCCAGCGCCGCCCCGCCACCCTAGAAATAGAGCTCTCCACAGAAGCTTCTCTTGGGGAACATGGCGGAGGCTCCAGGACTCAACACAAGCATTCCAATCTCGGAGTACACAGAGGCGGCGGAGCATTCAACACGGAGCAGGTGCCCTTTGGGTCCATTGACACCGCCGGATCTTGATCCAGTCATGGGCAGTTCCACGGGCCTGGTGCTGCCGCCGTGAGGAGTGTCATCAAGTCCCGGACGATCATACTCGAGTAGGTATGTCGCACGACAAAGCACAACAGGGGCGACACGAAGCGGTTGGCGACTGGCGGCTCTTGTCACGAATGGCGGCCTCTCATGACCGTATGGGCAGTCACTTGATGATCCTCCATCTCCACGACCTGGGAAGCTTGGGGCTTGGCCTTGGGGATATGGGACTTGCCAGACGCCTTCCAAGGAACGACAGCCCATCGAACCCACCCCCGTCCTAGCCATTACCCCAGCCAGCATTGAGAGCACAGTCCAGACGACGCTTGCTTAGCGACCTGGGTAGGTATCGCCAAGCGCTCAAGACAACGGCAACAGAGTCTCAAACGTCACTGAGCCCGGAGACTTGTTAATGTACAACCGCATTTGGGCACACTCCGTTCAAGCATGCTCCCTCGGACACAAGGAATCTCCTGTCCGTCTTGTCTCCGTCCGCTGATGAGTGGGGATTGTCCTCCGCCGCGTGCAGCACGAGCTGCCTGACTCATGCCACATTCACAGTAGCGTCCTCTGATTGTTTGAGCACAGAACTGGCCCTCTCGGGGATCGTGTTAAGCCGATCCAGGTGCGCCACTCCCATCTTCGAGCCTCACGGCCCCCGTCCAGGCCTCCACCGAGGCCGGTCTGGCTGAAGGCTCAAGTGGGCTGGACTCGGGAGGATTCAAGGGCGCAAAGGCACTCGGGACTCAAAAGTGGGCACAGAAGCGTCATGGAACAAAGCGCCAAGACACTGCCAGGTCGCCCATTCCACAACAGGATGGCGATATGTCAGCCATACCGTAATCGCGCGCACGCTGATTCCTCGAGGAGGAGGTCTCGACAACGCCGTCTCTTGTTGTGGAGGGGCCACTGAATGGGTATCGCTTCCCGAGGGAGTTAACTCGGGGGCTAGTTTACGGTGTCTTTTGGTCTGAAGACGGGATCTGAACCGGCTCGCCCGCTTTCCAATCGCTTTCTAATCTTCCCAAGGGCCATCCCCGAGCTCACAGCAGAATCAGAGGCTACGTTTGGAGGTTGGTCTCGTGACCAAGGAGATCAACAAACGAACGACGGGCTGCGGCTGCGAGGGGAGATGAGACCTACACAACCAATCAGGACCCAAGGGAAGAACGCAGGTCAAATCGGATCCGTTTAGGTGCAGGGGCCCGATTAAGCCTCTCGCAGCTCTCTGCCTCGACACGGTCTGTCGATGCTACAGTATGTACCAACTGTGAGAGAACCAACCAACTGTAAGCCAACAGTCTATAGTACCATCCATGTGGGCAGAACATCAGTGGCCTTATTTCGACTTGTTCCCCTCCACTCTCTATCGCAATAGGCCTCAAGGCTATTGTCTGTGCCTCTGGGTGCATTGAAACCCGCTGAAAGGCTATCAACTTGCCCTGCAGCTTAGGGCTTCTGAGACATGTCGCAGTGCAGGAGCTCCAAGTCAGAGCCCCATACTCTATACAGCACCTAGCATTGGTTCAGTACAATGCAGCCGCTGCCGTTGTCGAAGCTACGGCGGTTGGCGGTGGCGGTCTCCTCGTTATCCCCACGTTGCGGCTGGATCATGATGACGCCGAAAGCTGCAGCTTTCTGGAGGTGCTCCCCTACGTCCTGAGAACCGACATGCAGGACATCACGACTGAACATGAGCAACCATGGGATTTGGAAATTGCATCACTGGCAAGAATAGCGTCATCAAGCTCGTGATGGCGGGCTACGCCACGCAGATACGCAGGGATCGGCGTCAACTAAAGCCACATGAAGTGAGTAGATGGGCATGGCAGGTCAGGCTACTATCGCTACAGTATGGATCTGGCGAGCTGCTGTCTCAAATGGCCTCTAGGGGGATGAACAAGTCCCTCAGGCCATGCTAAAGAAAGTGCGTCTTGGCAGATCTACTGGTTCCCATTAGGTGATGGCATGCATCCAAGCGAAGTTGGGCGACTTGCATAAGGATGCGGGTAGGCAGGCGTGGCAGGCAACGTCGTCCTTGAGACGATCTAGAGGTGCAAGCCATCCAGCGGCGCTCTTGCAGATCAACTTTCCAGCCATCGAGATGCAGATCATGTCCCAGATGAGCCTGCCGAGGATGGGGAGGAGAGGGGAAATAAGCCGCAGTCTAGTCCAGACCACACTTGGCACTTTTCAGGGCCAACATGAGAGAACTAGCGACGAGAGAAAGGACATCACTAGTTTCCCTCGAGAGAAGCTCGGTACGATGCACAACTTCTCATGGTGTTGTTTCCGCACTTTGCTTTTTCGAAAGGCGTCGGTCATGACACCCTCCCTCCTTGGTGAGAGGTCGATAGTCGCCCTCCATCCTGGTCCACTCGCATCTGACGAGGCTCTAGCTCGTCATCGCTAAATGCGCCAGCCGTTGAAACCGACAGTAGCTGCATTCAGGTCCGGAAGTCGGCTGACAATATCAGCTTGGCTCGAAACCGGTGTATCATGACTGCTTCTGATATAGGGGTTGGGGGTGTGGAAACCCCGCCTCTCAAGGCTACCTAGTCGACAACTAACGCTGGTGTTGACAACTGGCAACCTCAGTGGCCGGCTCGCATTCTGCCTTGTAGGCTCTGCCTAGCGGCGCTGTCAATTATGACGAGCAGGGCGGTTCCAGGAACCTCGTTTGAGTGGTCTGAGACGACCGAGTCTGTTGGAATGGGAGCTTGTCCATGACAAGGTCATTACCGCCCAAGAAACGTATGCAAGTGGCTCCACGAATGTGAAGGCATTGTGCCAGGAGACGCTTTGGGGAAGTGGTTAATCGCGGCGACGAGTAGGACCATGGCTTCAGATGGCGCACAGCTCGGGGTCTTGTCATTGGTTGCTGATAACAAGGGTAAAAGACTTGTCAGGTTGCAGAGGAACCAGAAGGACTAGAGTTGGTGTGCGCTACTTGGTGTTGATGCTGCTAATCAGATTGCGAGGCAAGCCGAGTGGGCAGGACGATGGCTGGTTTGCGAGGAGCGCTGTCGATAATGACGGGTAGCAAAGGGGACGGGATCTTGGGTATCATTTTTGGCGCCTCAATCAGACTGACCACGCGGACAGTCGAATCTGAAGGCGGAATGGGGTTGGTTGCAGGTCAGTGACAAGAAGCTGGTCAGATTGCTTTGTCTCTGTTCTCGTCGGCTCGCACTCCTCGTATGAGGCGACAGGTCAATTTGCGGGATTCGGGAAGTGGGTGAAGAAAAGGTGTTGCTGGTGGGAGGATTCGGTGGCATCGCGCAGTCTTTTCCCGCTGGGTATAGATACCTGAGTAAAGGGTAAAGAAAGGCCAAGGCCTAATGGCGGCCGACGAGGTTCCAAAGTCAGGCCACGAGAGATGTTCCGGAGGGCTCCGAAAGCCGTCTGGGGGTGGTTACGGAGCCGAGGAGAAGGGCATTCCGTATTTCAAGGCACGCGGACGGTACGGCCTTGAACTGATCGGCGAGGTGGCGTGAAATCCCCGAGAGAGAGGAACGGCCAAGTTGCGGCTCTGTTGAACGCAGTGCCGACCGATGACCCGAGGGCATTCAGATGGAGGATACCGATGTATGGATATCGAACGAGCCGCAGTGTAAGATGTTACAAAATGGACCGTAGCTTTTACTCAGCATGAATACTCGATGACTGTCCCGAGCAGTTGAGCAGTCGGCGGTCATACCGAGCAAGGGACCCCCATCAAGCGGCACAGCTACGGTCCTAGAACGGGTTACGGCAGATGGGCCATGATATAAGGGCGAGAGCCGTGCCGCCCTGGCCGCAAAATACCGCACGGGTTGCCGCTATTTCGGGGACCAAGACGGCGGCGACCAGCGGCTGGATCGGGGTTGCACTGTTTAAAAATATCGTGTTGTCGCGGGTAAAGTAGGAATTGGAGGATTTCGAGACTATCTTTGTCGAGGAATATGTCGACATCAGCAGATGGGCAGACTTTCTGTACGACACGCGCGCGTGCGTGCGCAGAGTGAGGGACGAGAAATCTCAAGGGGATGATATATATTGACTCGTCTGTTCTATCAGCGAGATGTCTTTTTTTTTTTGCCCATTCTCTAGAATATCGTTGGAGTTCAGCATCTCTTTGCGCTGCGCATCTCTTTCTCTCTCTCTCTCAAGCCAAAAAGTTTAAAGCCCTCGGCGTCTCGGTCATAATTCGGTCTTGGTCGCAACGGACGGCTTCGGAAGAATCTGACATCATTCATCCGTCGTCATTCAGAGGAAAAGACGAGACAGTGCGTGTCGATTCCTTCTCTTTTTCGCATACGACGGCACACGACACTGTCAAGGTTTTTGTCATCTACAACGTCAGTCGGGATACGCGAAAGATTGTATCCAAAACACCATCGCTCATAAATAGACCGACGGTCTGCCGCATCAACAGACGCACTCACCATCAAAATCGGCCATCCTTGACAACTCTCCGAGAGCCATTTTTCTCAATTGACCCACACTGGGCTGAACCACACGCAACCACCTCATCATCCCTATCATACGACATTTATTACGACCTCATCCACTTTCTGGGGTAGACCACAGCCAAGTCTCGAAGTCTAAAAAGGACCGCACGCAGAGCTTCTCGTAACGAATTGGACTTGTCAACCATCTCTCCAATACTCTACCAGCTACCGCAACAATGAAGATCCTCACCAAGGAAGAGGAAGAGGCCCACTACGCGGCTGTCGTCAAGGGCGGTCTCATCGGAGGCACCATTGGCATCGGCGTCGGTGTTGGAGGCGTCCTTTTCGCCTCGCGACGGTACACGGCCTTCCGCGGCCTCACCATCCCCTTCCGGACCTTCCTCATCACCTCGGCCGGTACCTTTGGCGCCATCATCAACGCCGACCGCTGGTCCATGGCCTTCCAGAAGGAGCAGAACCCCATGAACTTTTACCAGGACGAGACCCAGCGCGTCCAGCAGATCACCCGCGAGAACCAGACCGCCTACGAGCGCTTCATGGAGTACGGCAAGGAGAACCGCTACTCCATCGTCTTCATCTCGTGGCTCGCCTCCATGGGCCTCGCCTTCGCCCTCGTCAGCCGCTCCCCCATGAACACGGCCAACAAGGTCGTCCAGGCCCGTGTCTACGCCCAGGGCCTGACCCTCGCCGTCCTCATCATCTCGGCCGTCTTTGAGATGAACGACGCCACGTCCGGCAGCGGCCGGTGGCAGACCGTCATGGTCATCGACCCCGACGACCCTGAGCACAAGCACCTCATCGAGAAGAAGATCCACAAGGAGGAGTATGAGGGACAGGATCTCTGGAAGGGTAAGCTACCACAACATGCACAAACTACGAGCTGTCGGCTAATTGAGTGAAATAGACATGGTTGCCGCTGAGGAGCGACGATTAGCGGCCAAGAAGGCTACCGAGACCAAGATCTAAGCGACCAGAACCTCTGGGCAACAACATATGCTCGATAACTACACATGATCGACAAACACCCTACGAATCACCTCTAATAAAAAACACACAATCCAATCAGCGCTATATCCTAGGAGGAGGGAACGACGGAATTGGACCCAGTATGAATGGGTATGAAAGTGGGAGACAATGAGGAGTTTCATGATTACCAGCCAAAGAACACAATATGTTCTTGGTGAAAATGGGGGAGGACCTTGCCTCACCCAAACAAACCAGCCTCTCATCCTTTTCCTACCTGTATAAAATAGGACGCAGCAAGGGGACCAAAGGGGGGACACGGGAACTTGTAAGAATGGGCAATGACCTCGGCTGGCGATTGGTCCCGACAGGCTTGAAATGATTTTGAATTTGTTCTGTATCATACCTAGTAGACATGACGATATCAAAAACAGTATACATAAAGTACACTTGCCTGCAAAACGTGCTCAAGAATAAGGGAGTAGGTATTCTCAGCTGTTTGACTGGCTACCTACTGGCTAGGCACAAATCCACCTTCACATCTCTTCGTAGCCCGTTTAATGAAAGCAAGCTTAGAGCAAGCAGGAGGGCATAGTTCCACGCAGATGAGAGCCCTGTGTAGTCTCTCCTTATGATTCATTTATCCCTTACGCCAGAACATAAGCTGAAGATGTGTGTCAAGTAGCCAAGCTGGTGTATCAACTGTCTGATCATGGGAATAGCCAACATGTTAAATTCATCTACAAAAAAAGACTCACACCACCGACTCCCTGCTATATCTCTTTTTTCCCGAGGTTCTCGCTCCCATCCCTTGATATCCACTCAACCCAACGCGGTATAGACGACAAACCCAAGCACAAACACACTCAAATACCCAGAGAGTTCATCCAGCCGTGATCTAGACCTCGATGGTGAAGTGGCTGATTTGCGAGTAGTACGCATGCACGGCCAGCTCCAGAAGCATAACATCGCCAAACACCTCGCTCCCGTCAAAACCACCTATCACGATAAGGCGGCTGTCGTATAATGCCGTGCCGTGGTAGCCGCGTCCGGAAGGTGCCTTGCCGTAAACGCGCCGCTTGTCCCATGTCATTGTGACCAGGTTCAGCAACAAGACGTCGTTCGAGTACTCGTTACCATCGTGGCCACCAATGACGAAGAGATATGAGCCCACGATGGTGGCAGTATGTGAAAGACGGCGGAAAGCAACAGGGATGGGAACAGCCCTCCATACGTGCGTCTCGACATCGTATACCCACACGTCGTCGAAGCACTCGCCGCCGTCGGAGCCACCAAAGATGATGAGCTTGCTGCCCACCATGTTGGCCGTGTGGTAGCCCCGTGCCTTGGGGCGATAGTCCTTGGCCCCTGGAGTCGTCTTGTCAGGGCTAGATACTAGTCGCCATGACATTTTGTTGACGTCTGTGACGTCGAGTCGCCAGATGTCGTTGAGAGCTCGTACGCCATCTCCGCCGCCGAATACATAGATACCATTCTTGTACAAGCATGCCGTATGCGCCCTACGCTTTGAGGGCATCTTATCACCGATAATCCGTGGCTTACTCCACCGGAAGTTTGTTGTATCCAGAACATAGACGTCGTTGTAGTATTCAGGGCCGTCACCTCCACCAAACACAATGAGCTTCTTCCCTACTGCAGTGCAAGTCATGGCTCTCAGAGGAACCGGGATGTCACCAACGACGTGAGGCACGGACCAGTGGAAGGAATCCGCGTCCAAAACATAGAGGTCGTTGAAGCACGTCCTCGAGTCGCACCCGCCAAAGACGTAGACGTTGGAACCGGTGATGGTGGTGGTATGCGCTCTCAGACACGTATGAGGGGCACCGGACACGGGTGCTTTGGACCAGTACATGCCGGACGCCGGGGCCACGGGAACATCGGGCGCTGTCCGGGGATCCGGGAGCGGGGGGTATGCTGTATATTCTCCTCGCACTGCACGAGGGGTATGGGATCCATATCGCGCCGCGACTTGGGCAGTTGTGCGACTGGCTATTGCCGACGTTGACCGCATGGCCGTGGGCCGCCGAGCATGACGATCGTCACTGGAGCCATCTCCGACGCCGTTGGCGATTGAGAGTGGTGGTTTGGTAGCTGGCCTCGAAGCTGACGAAGCAGGGGGTTGTGAAGCACTTTGTGATGTTGACTGAGAGCGCTGGCGTATCGAAAGGTCAGAGGGCTTGCGACGGTTGGCCTGAATGCTCTTGCTGGCGAGATGGCCTGGGGTATGACTCCTGGGCAAGGGTGTAGGATCGCTCGACTCGTCGTCGTCGGAATCATCGTCGACAAAGCTGGGTCTCGCTGCTGTAGGAGCGCCGACGGGCCTCTGGGGTCGCACGACCCTGGTCTTGAGGGGCGACTTATCGGAAGACCTGCCCGAATCCGCCATGTTCTCGCAGGTCCTTCTTCATTGCCCGTGGGAGATGATTGCAAGCCGAGCTTGGGATCGAGGGAGGTGGGGGGTGAGACGACGATAGAGGGAGGGTGATGGAGGACGGAGGTAGCAAGCAATGCAGTTCAAAAAGATATGACCGAGACCAAAACACAAGTAAGGTACAATACTAAAACAAAGCCGGATTGGCGATGTGCCAGAGCCGGAGAGAGAGGCACGCGCCGTGGGTTTTGGTGGTGATGATGATGTCGAAGGGTGTGATCGTGCGGCGGCCACCTCCCTTACAATAGATTCCCTGGGGTCGAGGCCCCCCAGGCATGGAGGTGTCAGATGGGGGATGGAGTTATCGAAGCTGATGTACCCCGGTACCTTGGGCACTACGACGTTCCACCAACCAACAATTATCTGCTGATTTTTTAGCGAGGGTTAGCGAGGTTTGACCCCTGCGGCTCGCCTTGGTAAGGGTTTCTCTAGGCATGAGGGGTACCTGATACATCGAATCCATGCCTGCCTCCGCTGCCCAACTTCATGCGGCCTGCCCCACCAAACCCGCTGTGGGAAAGAACCTCTAGCGCATCCATACCTGCCTAGCTTGGTCTATCAGATCGAGATTTTTTTCGATTGTAGGGTCCTCGACTTCGACTTCGAGGACAAACGCTTCTTAACAATAACAAACGCGAGGCCAAATCAACACTGGTGGATTTTTCAACAACTTGATTGGTCAGATAATCAAGCGGTAAGCTACTCCAATTGACTTCTCGACGTGCGCAATTCCTCGACAAATTCACATTCATCTCTCAAATCTCCCTCGCCTCCCACTCCCACTTCCACTCTTACACTCACATCCCTGGCCTTTACAAGTTTCAGCCTCACTCACCACTGCTAGGTTCCTTTCGCTTAGTGCATATACATAGAGCGTATTGATCTTCATCGCTATTCCTGCGCCCTGAATCATGAGCGAGCAGGCAGACGCCCAGATGGGCGGTGTCACTCCAGAGCCTCAGCACGCCGAGGTTGCAGCTGATGCCAGCAACATCACTACCGCCGGCGCAGATGATGGGGAGAGGGCCTCGAAGAGACTTAAGATGAACGACTCGGCCCCATCTCAACCTGTGCCCGGAGAGGGTCTGCACGATGCGCCCGTTGGTAAGGAGGAGAAAGCGACCAACGGTGAGAAGGAGGAGCAGACACAAGAGTCAAAGTCTGACCTCAAGACTGAGCATGTTGATGGACGCACCAAGGGAGTCGCACCCATTAAGAAAGAGTGAGTCAACCATGCCCTAGGGCATTCAACATAGTGAAGCTAACCATGCCAAGGTATCTCGTTGATGTGTCCGCTCTCAAGGATGCCTCAACCGACGATGTGAACGATGATGATGCTGCCGAAGGGCGTGGTGCTTCCAACGAAGCTGCCAACGGAACGAATGGCGAGAGGAACGACCGCCAGTCCGGCAAGGGCAAGAAGGACAAGAAGGACAAGAAGAAGCAAAAGGGTCAGAACACAGAGCGTAGCTTCGGCAAGTTCGATGACGCCTTTCGCATTTGCAACAGCCGAGCTTTCTACCCCGAGTTCTCCCCCAGAGAGTGCAAGTTCGGTGACCGATGCAAGCTCTCTCATGATCTGCGCAAGTATCTCGAAGAGGGGCGTCGAGGAGACGTCGAGACTTTTGACGGCAAATGCCCCGTATTTACGGCTCATGGCCACTGCCCCTCGGGCTGGAAGTGCCGCTTTGTCAAGAGCCATATGAAGGAGATTGAGCACGAGGACGGAAGAAAGGAGCTGGTGCTCATCAACACCTCCGCAGATGGCGGCCAGAATGGCGAGCCCCAAGGTGAAGAGTCCGAGGAGCAGCGACCTGGCGTCTCCAACATTGTCAGCATGGACAAGAAGATCGACCTCAACCGCAAGCGAACCGACTTCACAAAGGCCGACCAGTACATTACCTGGCTCAATAAGGAAGCCAAGCTGAGCGAGGAGTTCATGAACCGCCGAAAGAATCAGTCCGACGAGGGTATTGAGGATCTTCGTGCCCGCTATGTCGATCCTCCCTTCAAGCCTTCTGAGAAGCGACGCCTCTACTTTGGTCCCGAGACTCCGACCTTGGCTCCCCTAACTACGCAGGGGAACCTTCCTTTCCGTCGCCTCTGCGTTGAGCTCGGTGCTCAGCTGACATACTCTGAGATGGCCATAGGAATGCCTCTAATCCAGGGAACCAAGGCTGACTGGACCCTCCTCAAGGTCCACGACTCGGAACTCACTCCTCCAAAGATGAACCCAGGGTCGGTGCCCATCTTTGAGGACTACGATCACTCCCGAGATCTCAAGTTTGGTGCTCAGATCTCAGGAAACAACCACTGGGTCGTCTCCAAGGCCGCTGATGTTTTGAACCGTTATTGTCCCCATCTCCGCCTCATTGATCTCAACTGCGGTTGCCCTATCGATATGGTGTTCAAGTCTGGTGGTGGATCGGCGCTTCTTGAGAACCATGGCAAGATGGAGCGTATGATTCGAGGCATGAACGCCATGTCAGGAGAGATTCCCATCACTGCCAAGATACGAACTGGCATCCGGAACACCCGCCCGACGGCGACCCAGCTCATCGGCAAGCTGGCCTTTGGTGCGCGAGAGCATCGTGAGCGCCTCGGCGCCCCTGGTTGCGCTGCCCTGACTCTTCATGGACGAAGCCGTGAACAGAGATACACCAAGAAGGCTGACTGGGGCTACATCGGAGAGTGCGCTGCTCTCATCAAGACCTACAACAAGGAGAAGGACAGCCTCACGGACACAGCTGCCGAGCCCGATGAGAGCTCCCTTCCCAACGCCAAGGACGGTCGTATGTACTTCCTCGGCAACGGCGACTGCTACTCACATACCGAGTACTTTGAGAACATTGAAAAGGCCCGGGTCGACACGGTCATGATTGGTCGCGGTGCCCTTATCAAGCCTTGGATCTTTGAGGAGATTGAGAAGGGTCAGTATCTAGACAAGTCGTCGAGCGAGCGCCTCGGCTACATTGAAAAGTTTGTGCGCTACGGCCTCGACGCCTGGGGTTCTGATGAACTCGGCATCGGCTTCACTCGCCGCTTCCTGCTCGAGTGGCTGAGCTTCGCTCATCGCTATGTTCCTGTCGGGTTGCTGGAGTATCTGCCCCCTAGCCTGAACGACCGGCCACCCAAATACAAGGGACGGGATGAGATGGAGACGCTGATGGCGTCCAACAACTTTAAAGACTGGATCAAGATCAGGTACGTGGCAACTATGACAGCACGGTTGCCCCTACGGCTCATTTGGTGATCAGCGAATGCTAACAACTTATCTAGCGAGATGTTCCTCGGTCCTGTCCACCCAACTTTCAACTTCCAGCCTAAGCACAAGTCGAACGCGTACGAGGCTGAGGGTTAAGGGGACGGACAAAAGCGCGAATGGAGAAAAGTGGATTTTCAAGATGATGAATATGCCTTGGTGGGCTATCACATCTACTATGTCTATCATGGGATGGATTTGCTTGAGAGAAGACATGATTGTGTGTACATGAGCCTATACGACACGATAGGCCAGGGGACAGCGGGAGCTCTATTGTGAGCCCCATAGAGGCCAATATGTATGGAGCCAATGACATTTTGTAGAAGTGCAAAAAACTTATCGATCCCGGGTGCATAAGCAAGAAGTGTGAAATGCCATGCCGTGTGGTCATGAGGTTCTAGGTAATGAAGCATTGCCAAATCAACAACAAAGTGAGGCATCGTTCATCTTGCGAAGCCAGATATTGAAACGTTATCTGCTGTTCAACTCTGTGGGCATAACGCGTGACACTATGGAGAGCGCGGCAACATGTAAGCAGCTTGATGAATTAAGAATGAATGTGCGTGTTTATCTGTGTCGAGGAGCAACTCCTCGAGGTATCTGCTATAAAGGAGGAAAAGACAAAGTAAACCTAAACGCTAGGAACTAGTATGTTCGTAAATAACCAAAAACTCCGTAATCATGTTTTTTTGCCCAATGTATCCAATACACCCGCCGTCTCGTCTTTGTCGAGACAGAATCTTGTTCAGACAGAATCGTACAGCCTGCCGTTGCCATGTACAGCTGGCGTTGTTGCTCCGTTGCCAGGTTGGCTCCTCCTCTTGTTGCAATTAAACTCAGTCTACGAGTAGAAGTGGCTCCTCTGCATGCCATCAGCCGTGGCATACTCCTTCTTGCCCTCCTCGGGTCGCTCAATTGAGCTCGTGAGCGAGTTGGTGCGGCTGCTCTCGCTTGGTGCCGCCTTGAGCTTCTTGGGTTCCTGGGTTGGGCGCTTCAGGACTTCGAGGTAGGTCGAGGGAAGGTATCCTTGACGGCCATCGCGAGATCTGCATTGCCACCATTCGCTGGGGTTGCCTGAGGGGTCGGTCTTGCTGAGGACTGCAACCAGGTCGCCCTTGCGCGCCTCAAGCTCCATGCCCGTGTTGGGCTGAGGGAGAAAGTCGTAAGTGAGTCTGCAAAACTCGAGCTTGGACGGATCCATCGGCTGTTGCGATTCGATCGCCTGGGCCTGAAGGCGCCTCTGCTCCTCCTCCTGGGAGGCAGCTAGGCTCTTGATCATCTTGGACATGAGGTAAGGGATGCCAAAGGCAGCCAGGACAAAGAAGAGCAGGGGCTTCCTGCTAGCCTTGGGAGGGAGGGGCTGGCCATCAGGCCCCATGCTGCGGCCTTCGAAACGCGCAAAGGCAGCTGGCGTGAGCGCCATCGCATCAGCGGGTGGTGGTCGGCCAGTGATCTTGGCGATCAGTGTCCGAATCCAGCGAAGTAGGGTGAAGATACCCAGTACCGATCCAAGGGTATCTCGAAGGTTGCCGAATTGCTCCGCGACAGAGACCATGGCTGAATATTGTTAGCAAATGCGCATGCTTCGGATACAATTCAACTTACCAAAGAAGCTCGAGTGGGTAGCCATGTAGGTACTCTCAAGCATCTGGGCGAAACCGCCAAAGGCAGTGACAATGCCCTCAAGCATCTGGAAGGTGGCCTGGGTGCTGTTGTTGAAGCTATTTGTCAAGCTGTTGGGGTCACCAGGCATGCCCATGCCACCACCCATACCTCCGTACATGCCGCCGCCCATACCACCATACATGCCTCCTCCATAACCACCGTAGCCGCCATACATGCCACCGCCGTAGCCGCCCATCCCAAACCTTGAGTAGGGGCTCGAGTAGGGCGACGAGTAGGCGCCGCCCATGGAGCTGTAAGGAGAGGTAGCCATGCGGCTGTAGTTGGCGGCGTTCTGGTTGACGGTGGACGTGAGGGAGGAAGGGCGGTTAGGGAGCGGCGGTGCGGATGAATCGGTAGTCGAGGTGACAGAGGCGGTTGAGGCAGCTAGGATTGAAGAAGTCAGCACGCAGGTGCATAGACGCGGGGAAGCAGGTGCATGTGCAGGTCAATCAAAGAGGAGATGGAATTGGAGAAGAGGAAATGTATATCCTGACTTACCAGCTGTAGTTGTAGCCGCGCCAGGTTGCTCCCAGGGCTTGGGCGGGGACGCCATGATGGACGATTGAAGAAGAGAGGGAGAGAGACCCTGGAGAATGTATCACGAAGTCTAGATCTGTGCCGTCTGCGTCTATGCTGAGCCGCCTTGGGCGCGAGTTTGATGGTCGCTGGTCGACCCTCGTGACGTTTGGGTGGTGGACCTCGGGAGGCGAGCCGGACGCAAGATCGGAGGCTGACTCCGTGGTTTTTCCAGCCTCAGCTAGCGTTGCCGCGGTCGCAGTCGAAGTCGCAGGCGCGCGGGGGCAACGGAGTTGCCTCGGGAAGTACGAAGAAGGCAGCCGTTGCCAGCTTCGATATCGTCGCGGCCGTCGTTCGCTCGAGGTATGCGGACAATGGAAGGATATGTCTGATGAGACGCTGGGCGGATGATGACGGAGGAAGAAGAGTGGAAAACCAAAGGGGACCGACCGGGGGGAAAGCGCGACAGAATTGAAGTTGGCACAGATTAAAAAGTGGGGACGGAATAGAAGAGAGGATGGGATGGGATGGGATGGCTAAAAGGGAAGGAGAGGCGCAGAAAAATCCGGGGGGGCGAACGTGGCCCGGGGCTCCGACCGATCCAACCTCGGCACTACCGCCCCGCTCGATACTTTAGATATGCGTGCAATATGCTCTAATGACATGGTGCGCGAGCCGTAAATGCTGAATAATTGCAGCCGAGTATCAATCATCAAGATAAAGAAGAGGGCGTTCAACAACTTTGTCGACGTTGGGAGTCCAGACATGCCATGCTTGCTGTTGACTTCATTCAACACGTCAAAGAACTGAGGATAATACTCATGTGCTTCCCCAAATTCAATTGCCTAGGCTTACCTCCATCCATTGCCTCGCTCTTGGTCTTTTCTCCCGCAGATCGCCGCCGCTGCCGTTATCCATACAGTATCTTCTTGGGTGGGGAACTTACCATGTGAAAGTGACCCTGCGTTTTGCCACAGCCCTCGGCCTATCATGTATGCCAGCCGAGCTACCCTGCATCCCCATATAACGAAAACATGCATTGGATAGGTAGGTAGGCCGAGGAGTGCGTAATGAATAAATTCTTGTTCTCGAGCGTATCAGATAAACTTCCTATTACGCTCCCGAGCCACTGGAGGGATTCGAAGTGCTGTAATTCAAATTGTACTCTGTATGCATGTATATCTTGTGAATAGAAACTGGCCTGGCATTCGACTTGACTTGAACCAATTGTTTCTCCAACATAACCACAAAAAGCGACCACCAAGCCCAAACCTCATCCCTAACCCATTCACCAAGAAAAAATAACATCGAATAGACACTGGATTCTCCATTTACTACACAGTTTACCCGATCATCTCTCGTCCGCCACCGCCGCCGACCACAGCCAACATCGAGTCAGGATCAGCCACCCTAGACAACCATCTCTCCCATTTCACAGCTCACCTTTCCAAACACATCATAATACCGTCCCCACTACGTCCTATCCCATCATATGCTTCACTATACTCCATCAACGTAGGCAACCCCAGGGTGCTTACTTTGCAACCCATCAACATGACCACCCCATCGCTGACACCCATTATGATCTCTGCCTTCAGATCAATGAAACGAGCAGCGCCAGCTGGGCCATCATGTAAGGGCTCCCAGGCGACCCAAACAGTATCAGACTGGGTTGAAATGCCACCGAGACACGGATTCATTGCCCTTTGGCATGTCTCTGGACCCCAAACTCGGCCTGACAAGGTAACGGTGAGCCAAAACAAGACTGACACTAGCCCCAGAACCGCCTGATAGAAACTGCCTCACCGTCTACAGGCTCGCTCCTCATATGAGACACGGGAAAATGTACCATTCTTCCCCAGAAGAGCAAGCACTTACCGTCATCGGATCCCCGACCACCACCATCATCATCACCAAATCCATCACCCAAAGCAACACCACAAGCTCTCTTACACACCGTCGTTAAGGCAGAGGCACTCCGTAGTCAAAACATGAGATAAGTAGCGGGGTGGCGAGGTTAGATATCTTCAAGGGCGAGGTGGTGATTGAGTTTGTTCAACGAAAAGGTTGGAGACCTGTTCTGAACTGACTTGGTACAGCGCCTATCCGAGATAATGGAAATAAATCTTATTCTGGTACGTACACACATTACTGCGAAAAACAGGGCTGTCATTGTTGTTCCATGATGCTTTTTCATAGCCTCCTGGTGCATGGCTGTATCCCTCGTCTACCCTTATACCGGACCATCCATCAGTCCCATCTCGCAGGTTTGGTAACTTGCTACCCAGCCATCCTTGCCATCCATCCGATACAAATCAGTCCGTCCTGTCCAGACTCATAAAACGCCTTTCCATGCTTGCTAACCACGCATCATCGCGTCCTTGTAAGCACCAGCCATTCCGAACCCGAAACCCTGTAAAATTAAACACATTTTGGGGAAATAGGAGCGTCCCGGAAGGTCTCTAAGCCTTGGGATCAACGAGAGTTGGTGCAATTCGCCTCTTCTTGGGCTCTTTGTTCTCCTCTCTCTCACCCTCGCTCGTATCTCGCTTGGTACCCGCAACACTGCCCGTAGTACTCCGTGGCGTCTCCGGAGGTGTTGTCATAGGCACCCCCGTCACCTTACCCGAGTTTGCTGCTGCAATTCCTGGGACGCTTCCGGAGATGAGGGTAGGATTGCTAATCACACCCGTGGGCACAGTGCTTGACTGAGTTGTAATGGTTGCAATCGACGATGTCGAATTGGACCTCGCTGGAGAAGATGGACGTTGAGAAGCGAGGGAAGCAGACGGGGGCGGCGATGGAGCTGTAAAAGAGCTCGCCGAATTGCGATGATGATGATGTGAGCCGTTTGGAAACGGTGACGGGGGCGCGAAGCTGGTCGTTGGGGTGGGTACGGGGGTATTCTGATTTGATGACAAGACGGTTGTCTGGGACTTGGCTCGAGGAATCTCGCCCTTAAAGACCTCGCCTAATTCGCCAGCTGCAAATGATAGAGAAGAACAGAAGCCATCGGATGATGATATCATCAAAGTCAGACCATCGCTGGACCTAGTTGACTTGTTAGCAGATGCTGGGGCCCCTGGGGAGTTGTACATACCATGCAAGATCGGTAAAGGTAGCGCAGTGAAGATTGCTCACGACACAGATGGGGGACTTTTGTTGCGTGTCATAGAGCAGCACCGAGTCCTGAGTAGCCACCGCATATACCATGCGATATGGCAGTGAGAAGGCAGGCCTGGGGCCAGGGGTAGATGAGTTCACTTCCAAGTTCGAGCTCTTTGACTCGCTTGTCGTGGTTGCAGGCGGAGGGGGCGGGTCCATTACGGAGGGAGCTGGAGAGGGCTTCGAGAGAGGTTCAGGAAGAGATGGAATGGGCTCCTCAGAGGATGATGTATCAATAGTGATGTTCCTCGTAGCGGGCGGAGATTGGCGTAGAGTGTAAAATATGGGAGAACACTTCACTACCACCGACGGCTTCTTGTGGCCTGGCAAGTGGGCGATGGGAGGCTTGTTGATGCCCCCTCGGGTATATATATAGACCGTGTTGATCACCTCATACGTCGGTTTTGCGTCCTTTTCGCCCTGGTGCTGATTCTGGTATTGCCCAGATGGAGTCAGGAGCAGACTTCCATCGGGCGTAAAGGTGAGCCGTCGGAAGAACGACGTTAGGGTCTCGTTGGCGTAGAGGTTGGCATTCTTCATTCCCAAGCCGGCGCTGAGGGTTGACGAGGGCTTCGGCGAAGGATCCATCGGCATAACAGCCGGTAGTGGCATCGAGGGGGCCGGGGATACGGATCGGCGAGACGAAAAGGAAGACCGACGGCTGTGGCTCACGACGCTCGGAGGGTTCATGGGAAGGGCAAAAGACGTTGGTGTGCCTGGCGCAGAAGGAACTGGCGACCCAACGGAGGGAGCAGAGTCGAGGACGGCGAGCGAGGAGCGGTGGCCGAAATCAGGGGGAGCAGGGCTGCTGGAAGAGATGCGTCGAGGGGGTAGGTCGGCCTTGATGTGGCTTGCGAGCCTGGGAGTCTTGTCATCCTGGCTTAGGGTGTATTGCCCATCCTTCGTTTTCAAAGAGTAAATATGGACGGATCGATCGGACGACTGCGTAGCGATATACTCATTCAGAGGATCCCAGGTAACACCTTGGACGTAGTGACTGTGCTCGGCGATTTGGCGAACCAGAGTTCCTGTTCTCGAGTTAGAGGTCGTTGGGCGTCGCATCGCGAACTGGGATTTGCTGACCTGTCTGGGCATTATAGATTCGCGCAATGTTATCCATGCTGCCAATGATGAAGTGGACGCTGTCGGGAGACCAGGCCAAGTCATAAATCTCGGCACCGCTAGAACGACACATATGCTTAGCTCTCCACGACTCCTTGTCATCTGAAGCTTCGGATCCAAAATTGTTCTGAGGCGTTTCGGTCGGAACCCAGAGTATCACGTTGCCATCGTCACCGGCAGAGGCGAGTAGTTCGCCTGGAATTAGACATGTCAGTATATGATGGTATACCAAGAGAGCGGGGGAAGCCAACCTTTGGGGGCCCAACGGACAACATTGACAGCCTGGTTGTGCTTGGAAAGGGTCGAAAGATACTCGACCTTTCGTTCCTCGCCGTCCACCTGAACTTTCCATATTCTCACATGATTATCACCACCAGCGGTAGCGAGACGTCCTTTCCCATTTGGTTCAAAGTGAGCCGAGTAGACCGGGGCGTTCTGGTCGTGCCAATTGATGATGAGGGGCGTGGCTTTCATCGCGACGATAGAGCAGATATGCTAGGGAGGTCGAAGCTGGAGCTGCATAGGGAGGCGCCTGGCAAGGCTGTGGAAGAAGAGGGCGCTCTATTGCTCCCACACTCTGGGAACGAGATGGATGACCGATCGGGGACGACGACGATCTCGGGTTGATATGTAAAGAAGAAAGAATGCAAGGGTGGACTCGAAATCGAGGCGTCGAGGCTATCGGCAGGGACGAATTCGGCAGCCCGTAGTGCAAAGTAAAGTAGTGAGCGATGACTGGTGAGTTTGAAATGGTGGAGAGCTCCAGGCTGGAGCTGGTGTGGACCTCGCAGGACTTTGATTAGACGCCAAGCTGTAGGGGGATTCAATGGCGTGAAGAGCGGGTAGCAGTAGATCAATCACGGGGAGAAACGTTGGTGATGCACTCGTTTGATGAAGGAGGATGAGGAGAGGGAGATGCGGGAGTGAATGGTGGAAAAGAGGAGAAGAAAGGACAGCAACCTGAATGAAGGTGAGGTTTATTTCGGCGTTGGATGGATGGGATGCGAGGGACAAAACCTCCAGGACAGGGCCACGAGGGACGAGGCACAGACAGGTCTTGCTTCCTTCCTTCCTTTACCAAATGCAAGGCAACTTCCAGTAACAGGCGCAGGCTAGGTTGTGCCGGTGCGGCGGACGCGCGGGCGATCACACACTGTAAACTCAGACCCAAACAACACCCACTTCACCCAAGGAGGGATCCATTGGGTGGATGGGGACGGGCGGGCTTGGATTGGACGTCACGGGGCAACTGGGCAACGCAGGCCCTGCAACACCCTTGGGCGGGCTGAGGAGGGCAGGAGGGGAGTCTGGGCAGATGGACATCAGTGGTGGAGATCATGTTCTGGTGCCCTTTCAGACCCCAAGCACCCGTAAGACATTGGAAGACCTAGACGCCGCCGGGACCTACGCTACGCCAACAAATGCGCCGCAGCCACCGCCAGCCCTGAGAACGAGTGCCCTGCAACCCGACTTTTTAGCGGGCACTAAAGAGGTACGAGAGGGAACCCGCCCATCTCAGCAGGTGTAGCCTGCGTGGTCTACCAGGGAACACTGCTGGGGTTCTGCGGCTCGTCCTGGGTAAGAAGAGAGTGGACGGCTACGGCAACACCACGGCACGCACCAGGTACCAAGGAATGGAGGCTGATGCTCACCGGCCCAGAGCCTCGCCTCTAATCAGTCTGTACGCGCCCAAGACGGCATCCCACAGAGAGACATGATCCGACAAGCTAAAAGCAAAAAAATACCTTCCTGTTATGCCGCTTGACGTACTGTACCGTACCATATGGACAAGATATCCGAGCTCGCGGAAACCAGCCGGCGGCGGGGATCCAAAGGGAGAAATGACAAGAGGTTTAGATTCCGGTTGGCCAAGACTGTGGAAGCATCCATGATGGCTCTGTTTTGATGGATCGGGCCGGCATACCCATGTTTTAAATCATCTTTTCCCTCAGTGATACAAGAGTCCAACGTCGAAAAGTATACCTGACACTGGAGACCAAAGACGCCGCATGGATGACCCCGTTCCACTGTGCAAGTCGTGAGGTGAGGCCGACAGTCGTCTCGCTCAATGCGTGTCAGCATCCAATGTATTGCCAGTGTTAGACTCGGGGGAATGGAACACCAATCATGTTACTGGTCTTGTCAATCCTTGGAGCCAAGGACCTGGAACCGCGAAATGTCGCTGGCCTGAATCTAAATCACAAGTGGTCAGCACGCGACTCACACAACAGCAAGGGGAGCGCCCGCATTATTCCAGTATGATGCATCATGGATATGGCATGGTGGCGGATGCTCACACTGTACATTGTGCGCCAACAAGCCCCGTCACCAAAGTCAGGACTGTTTTCTCCGAATGTAGCTTCGGTCCTGGGCGTCGTCTTGTCACTGGAGATATAAGGAACACCATTCTGCCCGCCCTCTTTTGCTGGAGGCGTAGCAAAGTTCCTGAGCTCAGGCCAACTCATCCCACACTGCTCTGGCGCGGAAATTAGAAGAGCGGGAGATCCGAAAATCGAAGCTCCAAGTTTCGAAAGGAGCTAACCGTACGGCAGTTCCTGATGCTAAGGCCAGAGCCCGGTCCGGAAGCGAAGCGAAGCCCGTAGGTGGTGATGCAACCAGCCGACAATACCGGCAGGACTGTTCGTTTGCAACCGACCTGGGCTGCCGCCCTGTCCAGTGCCCACGCGTCTGGCTGCAGGGGCATGAGTGGTTCTTTAGTGGAACGGGGAGCTTGTAGAGCATCCATGACTCTCCCACGGGGATGGGCACTCTCGTTCTTCCTGTGGGAAACTTGGAGGTGCGCCCAGGTTCTCCATAGTGTTGAAACTATTGCTTCACGTAGCAGGCCTCAACTAGAACCTCGACGATCTCAACCCCCCGGCACAAATCCATCGAGGAAATTTACCCAAGGTTACATTCGGTAGTTTGTCGTCTGGTCCTCAGGATCTGTGTAGCATCAGCTTCATATCATCCCTGAACCATCACAAACCTTTTTGCTGCCTGGAGACACAACCTGTCTTTCAATCTTGGGTGTTTGTTGACGAGGCTGGTGTTAGTTGACTCATTAACCTCGCTTACCATATTACCATGGTCTTATCCGTGTTAAATGCAGCGCCCTGCGTGAACTCATGCCAGAGAGAATATGATAGGTACCCCCGGACTCTTTTGACCACTCCCTGCAACGACCTCGAAATTTATATGAATCATATCAACAAGTTGTGATTTGTCGAAACGTGCTCATTGTTCAGGAGCATGGCGATGGCGGCTTACTGAGGAGGTACCTTGTGTGGATAGGAGGGAGAGGAGATTCTGGCTTGAACGCTTCCAACAAGGGTCGTACTCGAGATAGTGCAAGGGAGCTCGTATCCTCAAGCGTAACAACATGTTGGCGAACCTCTTGGATATGACTCCATCCGAAGTCTTTCCTTCCACCGCCTTTATGTTGTCACAACTTACTCTGGTTGAGGGATAATACTCTGTACACGCCTTTCGGTGGCGGAATTTCGTGCTTTGCGAATGGGGGCCTGCCTTTTTAGCCTACTGTTGGCACAGCTTGACTCACGGTTCGATCTGGGGATGCGTCTATAGCTCGACGAGTCTGCATGATCCGGCCTCGTGAGTCACGCCGTCGAGGGACTTGTTGGAAGTTGACAGATGGAGTGGTGACAGAGATGCTTGCTGGGGTGGTGACACAAGGGGCGTTTGAGGCGGGCTGTTGACTTGTCGATCAAGTTGGTGCTGAAAAGCGCCTGTCTGCCTTGTTTGTATTGACATCAATAAGCTAAGACATACAGGTTATCGGGTTTGACATGACAAGCCATCGTCAATATTTGCCTGCCCATGTGGAAGGGTCAAGATAGGCACTGAGCGGCCATTTTTGATTGCTAAGCTAGCATTGGTCACGCCGCAGCCGATGAGTTCCTTCCGCTGGTGGTGTTGTTGGTCCTTCCCAAACCATCTCGCCGACAGGCGGATGTAGTGCACGGGCCAAGTCTCCTGCAGGAAGGTACGACGAGATGCAGGCTCCAGGCTCAGTCGGATTTTATTCTCATTATCGATCTCTTTCCTTCGCTGCCTCATTGTACACTCGCCATGGGCGGATATTGGCCAGAGGATGCTTCTTTTCGGGCTACAGGTTACGGTGATTGGAAATTGCTTGCCTAAAAGGTACGTCACGATGAATACCTGGGCCCCATCCTTCGACACGGCATGTTCGTCCTCAAGTTGTCATTCAAAGTTGGTGACTGTGGTGATCGCCAATGGGCGTCACTAGCCCCCATCATCCGTGCTGCCCGTGTCATCACGATTGGCGGGATTGTCGGACCCTGCATTGTCACTTTCGGTGGCTGGCGGTGACTGATACCTGCTCGCTCTCGCCTGGCAGGCTCGCATCAAAGACCGAGCACAAAGAACCCGGCGGCGACATAGCGGTATGGATGCTATCAATGCATGGGCCCCTGCAATTGCCTTGTCGCTGCCGCCATGTTCTGCAGTTCGCACCGCAGTGCTACACCCTCCGAGCACAGCTGATGCCTTGCCGTGACAGTCATGGGCTCTCATTATCGGAGGAACTTGCAGCAAGCAAAAGGACATGAAGGGTCTGTGGGCTAGAATCTTATTGGGCAACCACCTTCAGTCATGGACGGCCAGACACAACCTCCGCCCCCATTCCGGATCACAACGTGAGGATGAAGCCTGGATCCCCGTCCTCGAGTTGCCCCCGATGACTACGGAGTACTGCAACTAAGCACTAAACCCTGGTCTCAACCGAATCTACGGCAGGCGGCGAATGGGCCCTTTTGTCTTGGTGCCTTGGTTCAACCCACTGTAGAACAGAAGGATCCATCTTTCCCAGACGGCAGCTTACATATCATCTTCAGTGGGAGGTGCCTGGACTGCTAGGACAAAAGCAGCCGCTGGACCCTGATCCCTCGCCTTGTCCCTTTCCTTCTTCAATTCTTCAATGGTGGTGTTTGGCCAAGCATGGTTAATTCCGATAACCTTACGCTCCCGTTGACGGGCACGGGCCTGGCTCTGGTAGCAGTGGCCACCACGCCTGCTGTCGTTGCCGCCATCGCTCAGTTCCGGCAGCGCACCGCCAAAGACCATTTTTATGAGGACGAAGACGGTAAAAGCACGCCGGAGAGCATCGCTGCCTTTTCCAATCGGCTGCCCAAGGCCTCTATCTTGGCATCTTCGACAATCGGTTTCGGCACCTGGACTGCAATTTCTGTTTTTTCATCCCTTGAATTGTCTTCCAAGTTGTTGGAGACTTGGCTGATTGCTGGTGCATGGGTGAGTGGACTCAATTCCTGGCGGTTCGAATGATTGCTTTTATAACACTTTCAATAGGGCCTCGTACTGCTTCACGCAATCTCTTTGAGTGCTCATCACTCGCCTGTAAAAGTTCACAACCTCGGATTGTGGTTGTTGGCATCTGGCCTTGTTGTTGCCACTCTTACTATACCCCAATTGATCAAAGAGGCCCAACATGTTTCCAGCGACAACGTCCCAGTTGTCGTCCTCCGTGCCGTAAACGTGGTTGCTGTCATCTCTCTATGCCTCTCCAGCGTTCTACTTCCCCGGCGACCCGAGGTTTACTTCAAAGACCGCAAGGTTGATGCACAATGGACCGTGTCCGCCCTGAACAGATATACCTGGACCTGGGTCGAGCCACTTCTTCAACATGCTTCCAAGAAGAATGATCTGGATGCTGTTGATGTCCCCCATCCGGACCGGAAACTGCGTTCTGGACTTCTGAAGCATGACTGGGATACTATGAGGTTCGATGGTGGTCTCTTGCGGGCGTTGCTTTGGGCATACAAGGGCAGCTTCGTCTTGCAATGGAGTGTGACCATCTTTCGAAACTTCCTGGGCCTATTGCCTTTCTGGACCATGCTGCGTCTCATCAACATCCTGGAGCAGCGTGATTCGAGACCATCTGAGCCTTCTCTCGAGCTTTGGGTCCTCGTCTTTGCCATGGCCGCCTTTAACCTGTTGGATGCTGTAAGACTTCTGTCCGCGTTTTCTATCTGGTCCAAACGCTGATGTATTC
Source organism: Fusarium piperis (assembly GCA_027886205.1). NCBI lineage: Eukaryota > Fungi > Ascomycota > Sordariomycetes > Hypocreales > Nectriaceae > Fusarium > Fusarium piperis. Next base: position 26,572 of record RZGM01000003.1, read on the forward strand.
TAGTGGGTCGAAGGATGGGTATTCTGGTACTCCTTTGCCGATGTCTCTTTGCCTATCCGAGCCCAGCTTTCCACCCTCGTTTTCGAGAAATCACTGCGGCGTAAGAACGTCAAGGCTGCCGAAAAGCAGAAAGAAGCCGCCGAATTACAAGAGGCAGACGGAAGCAACAAGGATGACGACGAGTCTGATAGCTCAAGTGTGCTGAAGTCTCGTCAAGCCATCGTTAACCTCGTCGGCGTCGATGCTGCACGAATTGCAAATTTCGCGGCATATCAGTTCCTCATTATCAACAGCGTCGCCAAGCTAGTCATTTTCAGCTTCTTCCTCGTTCGCTTGATCGGCTGGATCCCCTTCACGGCAGGCATGTCGGCTTGGGCTGCTACTCTGCCCGCCAACACATATTTCTCAAAGGCACTGCTGGGCAAATCGGAGAAGCTCATGAAGCTTCGCGATGAAAAGCTGGCAGTTGTCAATGAGGCCTTGCTTGGTATGAGACAGATCAAGTTCTCTGCACTTGAAGCACGGTGGGAGCAGCGCATCTTGGCCATGAGAGAGAAAGAGCTCAAGACTCTGTGGCAGCTCTTCATCGTTGACACTGGCCTCTTTGGTTGCTGGGTAGTTAGCCCGATTCTCCTCGCAGCTACATCTCTGGCTGTTTATGCCATTGTCAACGGGCAGCTTCTACCCTCGGTAGCCTTCGTCAGCATTGGAATTTTCAAGGCCCTGGAGGTGACCCTTGGAGTTCTCCCTGAGCTCATCACAATGGCAGTTGACACACTTGTTTCAATCAAACGAATCGATACATATCTCCAAGGTCCAGAAATGGAGAAAACGCTATCTGAAGGCTCCGAAGTTGGATTTGAAGGTGCTTCGATCGCCTGGCCTGTTGATGAAGATACATCGGATGAAGATAGATTCATCCTGAGGAACCTCAATTTCAACTTTCCCGCTGGCGAATTGTCTGTTATTTCGGGAAAGACTGGGACGGGAAAGAGTCTGTTGCTCGCTGCAATTCTTGGAGAGACAGATCTGTTGGATGGATCAATTCGCGTGCCGTCAACAGCCAAACCCGCGAAACGCCATGACGACGAAGCCCACCCAGGCAACTGGATCGTCCCTGGATCAATTGCATACGTTGGACAGACTCCATGGTTGGAAAGTGCCTCATTCCGTGACAACATCTTGTTTGGTCTCCCCTTTATCGAAGAACGTTACCAAAAGGTGATCGAGGTTTGCGCATTGAAGAAGGACCTTGAGATCATGACGGATGGCGATAAAACAGAGCTCGGAGCCAACGGCATCAACCTCAGCGGCGGCCAGAAATGGCGCGTTACATTGGCTAGGGCTATCTACTCTCGTGCCGAGATTCTTGTCATGGACGATGTCTTTAGTGCTGTCGATGCACATGTCGGCCGTCACATCTTTGAGAAATGCGTTACTGGCGATATCTGCAAGGGTCGAACGCGTATTCTCGTCACTCACCATGTGGCTCTGGTCCAAACAAAGGCCAAATTCATCATTGAGCTAGGCGAGGGTATTGCTCTTCATGCAGGGCTTGTATCTGACCTTATCCGAGATGGAACACTGGAGGAGATCAAGAACCACGAGCAGACCAGTGAGCAAATATTGGAAGACGAGGCGGCGGATTCATCAACTGCAGTCAACTCGGAAGAGGCTTCCGTCACAGATGAAACTCCTGAGGCGAACGGGCTGCAAAAGGTGCCATCCAAGGATGCCAAGCAATTCATCCAGGAAGAGGTGCGTGAGAAGGGCGTTGTCAAGAGGCACGTCTATATGACCTACCTTCGGGACAGCGGTGGCCTGCTCCTCTGGGGCATCTGTGCGGGCATTTTCCTTGGTTATGAGATTGGAATTCTTGGTGAGTCTTATAACTCTTGTTGCTACCTTGAACTAAGTATCTAACGCTCTCGCTAGGCCGGGCATGGTGGCTACGAATCTGGACAGGAAATGCGGATGATGGTGCGCCATCTGTCAGTGTTCATCAGCAGCATGGACATGCATCGGTTCTCTCTCTTCAGCAGTTCCCATTGAATTCTGCTTCTGGCCTCCGAGTTGCCCAGTCTCAGAATGACTTGAACTTCTATCTCTGGGTTTATATCGGCATCTCCAGTGTCACAGCCATCATCGGCACGCTCCGCTTCTTCTGGGCTTACTTTCTCGCCATCAAAGCCAGCAGGTCTCTCTTTGAGAAGATGTTGTTCGCCGTTCTGCACACTCCACTTCGATGGCTTGATACCGTCCCTGTTGGTAGAGTTCTCAACAGGTTCACGTCCGATTTCAACATCATCGACAATCGAATCACCATTGACTGGACCATGTTCATTTCTAACCTGCTATCGCTAGGTGGCGTCTGTATAGCTGCCTTCTTCGCATCCGGCTATGTCATTCCTCTGTCCGTGGTCCTGCTGGGACTGGGCATCCTGATCGGTAACAAGTATCTATATGGCGCGAGACCACTGAAGCGGCTCGAAAGTAACTGCAAGTCACCGGTATTCGAGCTGTTCAACGCGGCTCTGTCTGGCGTTTCTACTATCCGTGGCTTCCAGAAGACCCAAGTCTACGTTAATCGGATGTATGACAAGCTGGACAGCTGGAACATCATCACTTCCCACATGTGGCTCGTCAACCGTTGGATGGGCATCCGCATGGCCTTTGTGGGAACCCTGTTCACGACCGTCGTCGGCATCATCGTCATCATGAGCCCTAGCATGGACGCTGCTCTTGCTGGTTTTACACTGTCCTTTGCACTCGACTTTGCCGAGAGCATCCTCTGGACCATCCGCAATTATGCTGGCATGGAGCTCAACATGAACTCGACCGAGCGAGTGGTCGAGTACACGGAACTCGAGACGGAGTCTTTGGAAGGCGAGAAGCCCCCTGCGGCCTGGCCGACTTCAGGCACCATGGAAGTTGACAACCTGGAGGTTGCGTACGCCCCTGATTTACCACCCGTGTTGAAGGGGGTCTCGTTCAATGTCAAGAACAACGAGAGGATCGGTGTAGTTGGCCGGACAGGCGCAGGAAAGTCGTCCATGACCCTTGCCCTCTTCCGGTTCTTGGAAGCTCGTTCTGGCAGTGTTTTCATCGACGGTCTGGACATTTCCAAGATTGATCTCCATAGTTTGAGATCTCGCCTGGCCATCATTCCTCAAGTAAGTACCCGTCTGCTAGCTGATCGATAACCAACCACGCATACTGACAACCTCGCAGGATCCTGTGCTGTTCTCTGGCACCATTAGGTCGAACCTCGATCCCTTTGACGACAACACTGACGAGGAGCTCCGTGACTCGCTCGCTCGCGTTCATCTCGTTGATTCTCAGCCTGCAACACCATCCAACGAGCCCGCCTCGGCAGGAACTTCGACACTGGCTCCCAAAAACGTCAACGTATTCCGGGATCTATCCAGTCCCATCTCCGAGTCTGGCGGCAACCTCTCGCAGGGCCAGCGTCAACTCCTGTGCCTCGCGCGCGCCATCGTAGCGAGGCCCAAGATCATGGTGCTGGACGAAGCCACTTCGGCCGTCGACATGGCCACCGATGCTCTCATCCAGCGCAGCATTCGCGAGGAGTTTACCGACAGCACTCTGCTCGTGATTGCGCATCGTCTGAGCACCATTGCCGACTTTGACCGGATCCTCGTCCTCTCTGAAGGCCGGGTCGCCGAGTTTGGTACGCCCAAGGAGCTCTGGGAGAAGGAGGGTGTGTTCCGTGACATGTGTGAGAGCAGTGGTGAGAAGGAGAAGCTGAGACACACAATTTTTGCGTAAAATGAAGGTAAATATGAAAAGGGGAAGTTGGAGACGGGAAAAGTTTAAGAGTTTTGATTTGGTTGAATTTGATTTGGAATGCGACAAGAATGAGTTTTATGGCTTTTTGTCCATCAGAATGTTGATGAGGATGGAAGAAGCATTCATACTAAGGAATATGATGAAGCATTGCATGAGACTCAAGTTTGATCAAGGAGTGAATAGTTGAATTTAATATTCAGTGTTATTAAGCAATCATATCTCATGGTCAAGCATTTAACCTAATATCTCAATCTCAGTTGTCCCAAGCCATGTTTCCAGAACCCCCAATCCCAATATCAACCCCCCCCCAAGCAAGAACTTCGACACCTTAGTCGCTCTCGTCGTCCGAATCATCAGCATCATTCAGAGTGTCCTCAAAGCCCTCGACAGCGCTGGCGTTCTTGATGTAGTCACGGAAACCACGGCTCATCTTGACGACAGCACGCATGTGCTTCTCGCTGATGGTGATGCGCTCCGAGTTCTCGTCCTGGGCGTCGCTCTCGGCCAGGGCGAGGGCCGTCTGCATGGCATTGCGGATCTCACGGCCGTTCCACTTGAGGGTGCGCACCTCGCGGCTGTTCCACACAAACTCGCGAGCAGCACTCGAGACGTGGATGAGGCCGTTGGAGTCTCGGCTGAGACGGTCAAAGTTCTGCGTCCAGATGCGCTCCCGGTCCTCATTGTTGAGGCTCCTGTAGTGCAGGGCAACGTGGATACGGCTGAGGAATGCATTGTCGAATGACTGGACGCGGTTGGTGGTGAGGAAGAGAACACCACGGTAGTACTCGAGAGCGCGCAGGAAGACAGAGACGAGGCCGTTGCGAGCAATGTCCTTGGACCGACGACGCTCGAGATAGACATCGGCCTCGTCGAGGAGAACGAGGGCGCCGTAACGCTGACCGAGCTCGAGGAAGTAGCTCAGGTTGGCCTCGATATTATACGAGTCAACGCTGAGGTCACCGCTGGTGAGAGCGATGAGGGGTCGGTTGGTCAGCTCAGCGATACACTCTGCAGTGCAAGTCTTGCCAACGCCAGGGGCACCATGGAGGAGGAAGATGCGGCCTTCTCCCTTGTTCTTGACAAAGTCGTTACCCCAGGGCGATATCTTGCCGGCGCCGAGGTCAGTTGCGAACTTGCCGATCAGGGCCTTGACAGTCAGCTTGACCTCATCATCGAGAATAAGGTACTTGAAGGCCTCCTTGTCAGTGTGAAGCTGCTTCAAATTGGCGACATCAAGATGGCCCCAGCGGCGATCGCCAAGGATGAAGCCTGGGATGGTGTTGCTGCAGACCAGATAGAAGAGATCGCTATCAGGAGGCGAGTCGTGAGCTGGGTCAAGATCCTCAAAGCCAAGGTATGGACTGTCGTTGCTCTGGCTCGAACGATCCGACGAACAAGCCTGGCATCCACATCGAGGCTCGTTCCTGGGCAGATGATCCTTAGGAGGAGGGGCAGTCTGATCGAAGCGAGGAGGAGGGTGGTAGCGGGCCATTCCACGCATGGAATCAGGGCCGAGGAAGTAGAAGCTGTCAAAGCCGGCAGCATCACAGATGACACGACCTCGCATGAAGCCCGTCGGCCCTCGAGACTGTCTGTTGGCAGCCCCCGAGTTGACGAGCTGACCCTCATAGTCCATGTACGTGGGGCGCTTCAGGAGCTCCCAGTAGAGCTTACCGAGGGCAATGTTTTTCTCCTTCATGGTCAGTCCACCTTGAGCTTCGAGGTCCTCGGGCCAGAACTTGGCAGGGATGATGGGAAGGCTTCCGATGGCCTGCTCGCCGAGCCAGGGAGAGAGGTTGAAGCTGTACATGTAGCGGTTGACCTTGGTGCCATTGGTCTCGAGCATCCAGCAGCAGATCTTGCAGGCATCGGTAGGAGTCGAGGAATGCTGGCTGATGTTGACGCTGCTGATGACGTACGGGGTCCAAAGGCCGTAACGCTTCGTGTAGATGACCTCGCCAGGCTTGAGGAGAAGCCAGAAGTACTCAAAGGTGGCCCTGGGGATATCGAGGTTGTGGCGTTCCTCCTCCAGGCGGATCTGCTCGCCGAGGTTGTCGTCGAGGAACTTGAGAAGGACGTCAATGTGGCTGGTGGTGGTGGCGGCATACTCGGAGTCATGAGTCGAAGGCTGGTTGTCTCGATAACTGGCAAGCTCTTGGCGGTGGTGATAGAGAACACGGTAGGGAGAGCTGATGGTGACAAACTTGCCATCGAGGTTGATGTAGGGGTAGTAAGCCACGACGGCCTTGAGGGCATTGATCAGATGCTGCGAGTGAATGCACATGAAGGGCCGGGCAATGTCTGGAGACGAGGCCTCGAGATCTTGTTCATCCTCCGAGTAGTAATCATCATAACGGTAGTTGACCTGATCGAATGTCTCGGTGATGGGCCGGTCTTCTTGCCCCGGGCCAGCACGAGGGGGGCCACGACGAACCCGCCTGCTGGTTGCCTTGTCAGTGAAGACCTTTGTGATGATCTCAATAACAGGCTTCTCCTTTGTAGCACCCTCTTCCTCGTCTTCGACATCGCTGTCGGCATCGTCCTCGAACTCGGGAACATCCTTGAAGGCCTGAGTGCTCTGACGAGCTGTGAGTTTGTTAGCATGGCATACTTTCGGTAGATGGGAGTGGTGACAACTTACTATCAACAACCTTGTCGTTCCAGCCAATGTACTTGATGACATGGATGACATCCGGAACCTTTCCATCAATCTTGAGGACTCCCTTGGACGAAGGCTTCTTGGCCCTTCCGACCTTGCGGGAGATGTCCTCGAAGCTGACGATGGAGCTGGCGTCGTCTCCCCCAGCCAAACGGAGCTCTTCGGGGTGAGGGGCCTCCATGATGGTCATTTGAGATTTGAATCTTGGGTATCAGAGAAACGACTTGGGACAAGATGATGAGAAGAGGAGATGGAGTGAATGGATGGAGAGGACGAGATGCTTTGCCTTATATGCCCTTCGGCACGGCAGGTTACTTGCTTATCCTCAACCAGGCACTTAGCTATCAGGAGGCTGAAGGCAGCAGCGGCACGCCAAGCCTACCGTGCTATGCTTGCCTCTGGGGAACCAAGCCATGGCTCCACGGATCCAACGTCACTATCCAGTTTGTGTCACACCATGAGTGGTGCAGATTAGGCATCACAGGCCTCCTGCGGTAGTCGAGAATGCACGTCTCACCCCCTAGCGGGAAGCCATCGCCAAGGGGGGTCCGGCATCACCAATGAGGTGCTGCGATCCTTCAGCCCTGCTCCACTGCCCCTCACTGGGAGCCTGGGGTGTAAGCCATGGCTCCTTCAATGCGATGCCGTGTGTGAGCTTGCATATGGCCTGGGATTGGTGAGATGAAAGAGAAAGTGTAACATCAATGAGAGGAAAAGTGCAGGAGGGTACTGTGCGAGTACAAGATAATGCATGTATAAGAAAAGCCTAGTTGTGGTCCATTGGTTAGACTAGACTATGGTAATCGTATCCGTAAACCGCCCTGCGGTGAGCCTAGAGCCAGTCCATCCAGCTAGCTTGTTTCCCCTGGAGCGCCTTGAACGCCTTCAATGCTCGTCTTGATAAACCTCACCGATCAAGCTACTCACATAGCGACAACCTTTCCTCCCTAATCCCTCAAAGCTCAAAGCTCAGCATGTACGCACGCAGGTCCTCCATCACGACAGTGAGCTTCACCTGAAACTGAGCATCAGTCCCCTTGAGCAGGTCCCGATCAATCTTGTCATCGGCAAACGCATAAAAGTGTCGTCGGATCTTGCGCTCAAGCTCCAGATCGTCACGCTGGGCCTGGGATCGAGTGAGGCACTCAATGTTGGAGATGTGGTCGACGTCCCACTCGGCCGACAGGTCGTAGTCCCACGCCTCCGTGAGCTGTCGGCTGTCGTGCACCTGGAGGTACTTCCAGAAGGGCATGAGAACCTCCTTGAAGCCGTACTGGGCGCCAGTCGCGTCGATGACCCAGCGTTCGTTGAGTCCCGGCAGTCCCACTGCGACGACGGTGTGAGGGACGGCGATCATGGGAGCTGGGACGAACTTGACATTGAGGAGAGGCTTTCCCATGTCCAGATCGATAACCTCGAAAGTCGAGACAACCTCTAATCACGACACGTTAGTCTTAGACCATCCCAGACAGAGTCACTGGAGATGTCTTACCAGAAAGCAGCTTCCGGGTCAGGGGGCAAAGCAGAGACATGGCCAGAGTGCACTGGCTGTTCAGAAGGGCAGCCTCCTTGTGTTCGATATTGTCGGTGGCATCACTCGGGAACGGACCACGCTTGGCTCGATCCTCAATGTCCCGCATCTTCTGATGGATGAAGAGCGTACCATCGCGGAACTCGAGCTTGACCAGCTCCATGTCGAACACCGTCTCTCTGTACACGAGGAGGGCCGCCTTGAGGGCCGTGGCAGTTCGGAGAATGACCTTTCTGCGGCGAAGGATGTTGCAGAGGGACTTGTGCACCGGCCAGTGTGCCTTCTGGCAGTCGCGGTTGCAGTAGACGATGCCGGGAGCGTCTCCAGGGGTGTACTCGGGCACGTTCTGGCAGCCGCTGCAAAGCATGGTTGCCTCCTTTCCGCAGTGTGCGCAAGCCGCCATGTTGAACGGTCAAGGGAAACCCGTGTAGTCGTAAGAGGTTATACGGACGAAGAGGGTACGCAGATGAAGGTATCGTGCGTCTTGGGAGAAACCAATGAAGATGGTTGAGGTGAGGGTTGACCAGGCTCGCCTGTAGCATTTCCATCCTGGGTCCAGCCAACGACACAAAGACCTATGAATGGCATCAAAGAGCATTGAGAAGTGTTTGGTAGATATCTAGACAAACGGGGTCAACATCACCCACCATGGTGAATATTAACTGAAACTAGGTAGACAAACGGGCTGTGTTAGTGGCTAGACGACCAGCTCCAAGTTGGGATAAAGACAAAACAAACACTCGTCAAAGAATAAGCAATACCATATGCAGTCTGAATGGATCTGATCGCTTCGAATAATCATTATTAGACACGAGACGACCACGATCGTCTTACCGAGGCGGATACTCATGGCAGTGACCATGCTATGATACATACTCGACGGCGCCAGCCCTGAGACTCCAAACTCCAAACTGTGTAATAACCTACCATGTCATCAAGTCTACTCCAAACAATACCCCATCAAGTAAGTAATCCTATCACCATGAATCATGCGCCGGCGGCCCTCGCCCTCGTCGTGACGTTGCTGGCATGTGCGAGCAGGAACTTGCAGCACGTCAATGTCAGCTTGCACGCTTTGGTCCAGCCGTCATCTTGGGCGATTCCGAGCTTGATGCTCACATCCCCAATCTTGTCGCCGTCGATCTTGTACGGCAAACTAAGCGGATTGCCGGTAGCATCCGTTTGCCTATGCACAAATGCACCCAGCTGTCGCACAAGTTCGAGAAAGGCGACCATGGCGTTGTCGAATCGACGGTGCATAAATGTCAGTCCCAGAGGCATATCTCCAGAGCTGTACAGCTCGAGCACATGCTTCTTAGGCGGCGGGTTGACTGTGCGGGTGCCAAGCCGGCTGGACGCAGGGCTAGGCGTCTCGTACCGGATGATCTTTGATGTGCTTCCCATGGGTTGAGGTTCGTACCCATCGAACTTGTACCCGAGCTTGTCTGCCACCGTCACCAGCAGGAGAAGGGCATGCCCCCACGCGGCATTGATCTCTGGCCAATCTACCGGCTTATTGGACAATCGGCCAAGACGTAGACCGTTGATGGTAGCAAAGCTACCATCGTGGCTAATGCAAAATGTGTCGTTGTAAACGTTGGATCGCTGCAGCTTCTCCAAGAGCTGCGAGTCGTTGCTGTATTTGGCGTTGATGCTGTCCCTCTCTGACTGAAACTTGGCCATCTTGGTCGTAAAGGCATTGCGATCCCTCCAAAACTGTTCCTCCTCTTTGTCTAGCTCTCGAGCCTCCTCTTCTAGAGACACGAGCTCTTGGTCCAAGGCATCCTTTTCTGCCTCCAGCTTCTTCAGCTCCAACATGGCACTATCCCTGTCTTTTTCAGCTTTCCGAAGGGATTCTTCTTGCGCCTTTATTTCCTCTTCGGTCGGCTGCTTCGCCTTGGCCTCTTTGAGATGCTTCACGTATCCATCTCTTTCGCGCGAAGCGGCCTCCAGCTTCTTCTGCATGCCCTCGACGAGCATATCTGCGCACTCGACGCATATTGGGTGGTCGATGTCGGATCGCCCAGATAGAATCTCGAAGAGGCGGTTTATTCTGCCCATTTCGTTGCCCATAGGCGCATCCTGATCGTCCGTAGTGCCCCTGCTGGAGCTTGCGCGTCGCAATGTGGGAGTTGAGGGTCGTTCGGATCCTTGGCTTGGCGGATTTGCGACTTGCGACTCGGTCAAATAGATGAAGGACATGGATGAATCGCGGGGATGGCCACCATGACCGCGCTTGAAGGTTGGTGGCCCGGTGTTCCGCGATACCCTGTCGTAGAGGGACTTGCGCGATTGGTCCTGTGGTTGCGTCGTCGACGAAGATGAGGGAGCCTTCTTGGGCGTTTCCGGTGAGGTGGAGGCTAAATCAAAATGCTAGGTGAGTGTCTGATATCTGCGATGAGGCGAAAGGGGTAGCACTTACAAACGAGAAGATCGTAGGCGGCAGGGTTGAGGTCTTCGAGAGAGCCATCCAGCCTGAGAGGCTGGCGGCATTTCTGGCAATTCATGTCGGATTTAACGACTGCGCATAGCTCTGAGTGTTCAAGATCCCAACTAGAAGATGCGTGGATAAGGGAAAAGGTGGATATGGCAAGGTACAGCAATGCTGTAGTGATAGATATGGGTTGGGGATGATTGTGTGAATGCGAGAGTGAAGGACCCTAGCGGTGACGTTGTGATTCAGGCAGGACAGTCAGCCAGGAGCTACCAGATGGCACCTGACTCTTGGTACGTTCCTGGTGTACCAAAGGCAAGTACCAAGGTAACATGAGACAGTTTTCTACTCTTACATAGGTATGATATAAATAAAAACCATTTGTCGAAAATTCACGTTTTGCAAGTGAATAAAGGCTCGTTTTGATATAATCACAGCTCCAGACAAGTCGCAGCATCATGTCACCCCTCCATCTTCCAAGCAAAGCTACAGGGGTTAGCTCACTGAAGCCCTTGGGATGAACCCCGCCAAATGGACCTACAGAGGGAAATCAATTTACGCGCTGCACACACCCAAAGCGCGTCATGGCGCGTTCAAGCCCCTCTAGTTGCTCCTCCAACCATCGCTTATCCAAAGAAAGGATGCAAGCAGGAGCGAACGAGTGCACATTCCGTGTTGCGCTCAAAGGGAGTGACATCCACACCCACCAGAAACCGAAAGACTTCACATTACCTTCTTCAAGATGGAACCGCCAGCAAAGAGACGACGCAAAGGTCCTTCACCCCCAACACTGGGCCAAAATGACGACGAAGACGACGAACTCGCCTCCCATCCAGAGGAGATCACTGTTCGCCGGGACCCCGATATCCAGTTCGTGCTGAAGCGAGCCAATGCCAACCACAAGCTTCAAGCTACGATGGCACACATCATCGAAAAGTACAGCCGCGATTTCGAGGGAGTTGGTGACGAGATTGACATGGAAACCGGGGAAATCGTCGTGAACAACGGCCACTTGCGCAACATGCGCGACGAGGGAGACGTCGAGGGGCTCTGGATGGACGGTGACAGCAATGCCGAAGAGGACGAAGGGATCTTGCTCGAGGACCTGACAGACGAATATTCCGACAACCAAGACGAAATGGAAATGGACGAACCTCGAAACCCAGAAGCAGACGACGACAACCGGAATTCAAAGACAAGGGAACAGGGTTCAAATTCCAGATCAAATTCCAGTGATGTGGAAAAAGAATCAGACTCTATTCCTGTACCAACCGGCAACGAAGAAGAAAAAAGCACCGAAAACCAAGACGAGCGGTTACCCCCCGAAACCCGCAACTCTACAGACGGCCCTCCTGCATCTTTTGGACCCGGCGTTCCTCTCGGCTATGGCGCGCCACCTGGGCCATTCGGGCCTTGGTCTATGATGCCTGGATTCCCCATGAATCCTTGGGGCCGTAATGACATCCCCCCTTATTACAACATGCCTCCAAGCATGCCCAGCCCCTGGTTCAACGGAGGGAGATATGAGTTTCCTACAAACGATGGGCAGACATCTATCTGGGGGCGCGGTTGGGTTAAAAAGACAAAACGGGCTGGCTTCATGAAAAAGTCCTCGAAAAGCCATGCTGATCCGAGCAAGAACCCCAGCGACATGGCAGCAGACGAGGAAACGGGGGGCGGTGGTAATGACAAAGAAAACTCGGGAGAACAAGAAGAGGCTTTGGCAAATGACCGGATCATCAATGCCAGTGACGAAGACGACGACTTGATCTTTTCCGGGACAACTGGCTCCCCTCCTACCACGAAGCGCAGCTCTATCCCCTCAAAGGAGAAGAAAGCGGCAAAAGAAACCACCAGAACAAAGGACGTGGAAAAGGTCCTCGAGGAGACGGCAGGGAATACTATCAAGGCGGCCTCGCACGACTACGAGCAAGGTGACGGAAATCGCAGGCGCTCCGGTCGAGCCAGGAAACAAGTGGAATACATGGGCAAGATTTCTTGGGCAGAAGCAAAAGAGTGGCGAAATTCCGGTCAGAGCCTGAGCGTTGAACTTCCCAGAGTCGATCGTGCGAACCGGCAAGACTTTCAAAGTGTCGATAATACTGATGACGAGAGTCTTCCGACCCAAAAAGCGGCATCGCAAAGTCCACCAAAGGAGCCTCAGAGAGAGATGGACAAGGCTATTCAGAGACGAGTCATCCCGGATTCTCAAGATACAGCCACACCCTTCAACAGTAGCGCTCCTCAACCGTCACAACCAGCCTCACAGTCGCAAGCTTCGCAACCGCAAGTTTCTCAAGATGCAGAGAAACAGAGTAGCCCCAGCATTCTTGGTCATAACGCCATGCCCAGTATGGCTCTCTCCGATGACGAGGCACCACTCGTGTTATCGAGGGTCATGGTGCCCAAGCCGCAGGTCATGTCTTCAAAGCCAGTTCCTCAGTTAGCGAGCCTCCATGAGGAACATGAAAACTCAACAGAAGAGGACAACCCCAAGTTCAACCATGCTCAAACGACCAATGATAACGAGGCCCCTCAAGCTGAACCTATGGAAGTTACCCAAGACGAGGTCAAAGATGCGGCCGGGCCAGACATACTTGCCCAACCCCTAAAGCGGAAACGAGGCAGGCCTAGGAAACCAGAAATTCCAGTAGAATCCACAGTCGTGGTTCCGTTGGATAGCACCCCTGGTCCTCCGAAGCGTAGGGTCGGCCGGCCAAGAAGATCAGAAGCCCCTCAGCCAAGAAAGCCGAGCATTGTCACACATGAGGTCGACACTGAAGTGCAGGCCGACGAGCCCCAAGCTCCCCGGCAAGAGACCTCAACTGGGGTTGACGTTGAGATTGAGGCAGTTGAAGAGGTTGAGAGGCCCGGCCGCATGTCTCGGGAGCTCAAATGGCTCGAAAAGAAGAAACCGAAGGGTGTCTCCGATCTCGAAGCTCAGGGGGCAACGTCGGAGAAGCGTCTTAGGCCGCGAGGGTCAAAGGAAACACTACAGCCAAAAGATGTCAATGTGGAGGGATCACAGAGATCCAGCAAGGAACCTGAAGCTATTCCTAGCAACAGCCCACCTTCATCAGCAAGGGCGAATTCCTCACCAAAGGTCATCCCTGAACCAAAAATCGCTCCCCCAGCTGGAACGATCTCTCCAGCAAATGCCCTCTCCTCGCCAAAGGTTGCCTCTAGAGCTGTTTCCCCAGCAGAGCCTGCCTCTCATCCGCAGGTTGACCCTGCGGCAGAACCGGCACCTCAAGAAGATCTTGCCCCCTCGTCAAAGGCTACCTCTCCAGCAGAAGCGATCTCGCCTCCAGAAGTTGCCTCTCTTCCAAAGGCTACCCCTTGTGCGCAGGCTGCCTTACCTTGTCAAGCCGTCTCGCCTCCAAACGCTCTCCCTCCAGCAAATACCACCTCCTCACCAAGGGCTGCCTCTCCACCAAAGGTTGGCTTGCCCTCGAAAGCTGCTTCTCCAAGCATTGCCCAGCAGCCTTCCTCTCCTCCAAGGGCGGCTTCGCCTCCACAAGCTACATCTGCGGCTGAAGCTGTTCCTCCAGCACAAGACCATCAACCTCCCTTGAGTACACCTCAGGATCTCGCCGTCGAACCAGCATCGACCCCTAAGAAGAACAAAGATGCGGTCGTCCATGTCGCGGGAACACCATCCAACTCTTCTAGACCTCAAACTCCCCGTCACACCTCGATCCGAACAACACGGGCGCCCTCTTCCCGCCGCTCCCTTCTCTCCTTTGTATCTGACTCCGAGTCCGACTCTGACCAATCTCGCGACGAGCTGGCCCGCAAGGTTCGGCTGAGTTCTCACAAGAAGAGTACCCGTCCATCTACGCGCAAGATCTGGAAGTCGACTTCTCTGACCACCGAGTTGCATCGAACACCGAGCAGAAGGCATCGTAACGAACCGTCCACTCCCGTCAAGACACCCGGTGGCACGTTGAGGACTTGTGGAGTAGATGGATACACATGCGGACGTGACTTTTGCTTTACTTGCTTACCTGTATGAGACGAGACGCCATTCATGGTGCCAGTTCAGATAGCCAAGTGTAGATAGGGGCAATGCACAGATGAACTCATCAATACAGGCACTTTTGAATGCTTGCTTGCTGGATTATGACGCTACCGCATAAAGACTGACCATGATAAAAACAGATTGTTCCAAGTCGAAGCCAGAAAGGCCATGTCCGTTGACAATTAGATATGCACCAACCCTCCCCCCATCCCAATGTGTCAGAACCGCCCAGACCCTGGAACGCCAAAACCTCGCTCGCTATCTCGTCCACGCTCCTTGCCAGAAAGTCATTCTTCAAAACCGAGGATTTCTCCAACCCGAGACTGTCATGGAACGACACGAATCCCTCGTCCTAGACCCAACTCGTTGTCATGTCAAATTGTGAGATGCTATGTGGTGGGATACCTCACGGGCCCCTAACCAGCCAAAAACCGGGCCATTCACTGTCACAGAGGGATAGAACGGAGGAACGAACAGTTGACAAGTTGTTTTTCCTAGTATGAACATCCTATCAGGGGTGAAGGCCGACAAGGTTAAAACCGCCGGTCCGGGGTATCATGGGTGAGGGGGGTGCCGCCAGGTTGACCACCGTGAATGATGATTATCGGGGACAAAAGAACTGAGGCTCTCAGGGCTTGTTGGCAGTGCCGTTGGCAGCCGCGAGGTGTTGCTTGAAGACCTCGGGGTCACGGACGGGGTTGAAGTAAGGATGGGCCTGTGCCTCCTTGGCAGTGAGTCGTTCCTATCACGAGTTAGAGGACAAGATCAAGATTCACAAACTGAGGGTCTGGACAAACCTGGTGGTCATATCGCAGCAGCTTATCGAGGAAGTCAATAGCTTCGTTCGAGACAAAGCGCTGGTTCTCCGAGGTGACGAAGCTGTGCCAGGGCTTCTTTTGGAAACGGCCCAGGATATCATCGTACTGAGCATCAAGCTCGATTTCGTACTTGTCGATGTAGTCAAAGAGATCATCGGTGCCAAGAACCTTGGCGATCTTGACGAGCTGGTCTGAGTTGCTGTTGCCGTGGAAGAATGGCTCCTTGCGGAAGATCATGGACGCAAACATGGCTCCCAGACTCCACATGTCGAGGCTGTAGTCGTACTCCTGGAAATCGACCAAAAGCTCAGGACCCTTGAAGTATCGGGAGGCAACTCGGACGTTGTATTCGGTACCGGGGTGGTAGAACTCGGCCAGACCCCAATCAATAAGACGTAGCTGGGACGGGACAGGTCAGCGGTGTGTTTTTGGAAGGGCAGCAGGTGGCGTGACCAACTTTGCGATTCTCATGATCGATCATAACGTTATGAGGCTTCACATCTCTATGCATGATTCCCTTGCTGTGGCAGAAGTCGAGAGCCTTGAGCAGCTCAAAGATGTAGTAGCGGACATCAATGTCGTTAAACTTGGGGTACAAGCTTCGGAAATCGGTGTTGTTGACATGCTCGAAGATGAGAGACGGGGTCTTACTCTAGAGTTGCGACTGCGGTTAGCCTTTCTTCTGGGCTGACTGTTGACAAGGCAGAGAGGATACCAACCTGCGAATCTCTCACGACATCGAGCAGGGCCACGACGTTGGGGCCGCCTGCAAGATTCTGCAGAATCTTGATCTCTCGCTTAATCTTCTTCTTCTTGACGGGCTTCAAAACCTTGACGACGCATTTCTGGTAGTTGACAACGTTGATGCCCTCAAAGACCTCCGAGTATTTTCCTCGGCCTGCGAAAAGACACCCCAGGGTTAATGACTCAGGGAATTCGGACGGTCGCGGACGAGGGAGGGATGGAGGCACATACCGATCTTGCGGACAACTTCGTAGTTCTCCAAGACACCCCAGCCTGTCGAAATTTTGTCAGCCGTTTCGTCTAGCAGAAGCGCAAAGGCAAGATTATCATACTGATGTTGACGCCGTCGTAGTCCCAGTAGCTGCGGGGCATGTTCTGGTTGACATCGGCGTAGACGCGCGCCATGATGGGCAGAAGTGAGGGGGCGTCGCGAACCGGCGACGCACGAGACGGGGAAGACGGGGAAGGATGGATGGGGAGGCGACGAATGTCGAAAACCAGGGAGGGAGCGACCTGGGTATATAATTCGGTTGGAGGAGAGTCAAGCCTCGGCCTTTTCACCTTGTCTAGGCGAAGCGAGCGGAAAGGCTGGAGGAGGCCACAGGCTGGACTGGACTGGATGGAGTGGAGGGTTTGCAAACCTGAATCAAGGTCAAGCACGACAGGGCAGGTGCAGGTGTCCTGCCCCCGGTGGCTTCTGACGACGGGAGGCTAGCCTGAACCGGCCCCACACTTGGCGGGCGGGCTTGCTGGTGATTGGTTGCTGCCCTTATCGGCTGCTCCGATAAGGGACTGAGAGTAAACACTGCTGCAGTTGGTGGCACGAGCACCCCCAGCCTCCAACCAAACGACCGTGCTTTGAACATGTGCTCTCCATGAATGTAGTGACATGATGGGTATTGGAATTTAGACAATGTTCAACGGTATGCTGTCAATTAAAAGGGTGCTTTATGCTGTGCAACGAGCCACATATTGCATTGAGGGAAGCATTTGCGTGGCCGAATTGAGCAGTGTATTAGGTACTCTCTCTGTTTGCATGTACCGGTTAGGTAGTTTACTTGATCCTCCTCATTCATTCCTCGCTCCCATGGCCAAAACAGGACCTTGTCTTGTTTCAACCCTTCAATTCACCCGGGTATCCATCAAAAAAGTGAATCTCAAGACCAAACTGACACATGAGCTCACAGCCCTGCCGCCAGTCACACCAGACTTAAAGCAGCTAATGAGAACACCATATGGTAACATGCCTAGCCAATAACCATAGTCAGCAGCTTGAAGATATGAGAAACATGATATAATAGTGACCAAATAAAACATCTCACATCTCAGAGAGAAGATTAATTGCTCGACATGTCGGGGCTGCAAAGACGTCAGCATCAGCCGAAGCCGATACTTCATACATCTCTATCCCCGATCCGACTAAGGATGACGATACAAAGGTTTTCATCATGATGAGATTAGACAGGGAGAGAAGAAAAAACATGTGCTTACCAGGTGTTGATAAAGTGTGCATGCATCGCACAAAGCGAGGCTTTTGGCGTGTCGCCGACCCTTCCAGGGACTCATCCCAGAACAGTCCAATTGTTTCAGCCTCAGTTCAGTCATAGTCGAGTGAATCTAATCCTTTGTCGACAACATCCCAGGTGCGTTTCCGCAGGTCTGGCTTCGGCTCGGGCCGTCCGCGCTTAGGTCCCTTCTTCTTCTTTCTCTTCTTATTGCTCTGGAAGGAAGTTGGTAGCGCAGATGAGGTTGCCTCAGTTTGAATAGGCGCAGGACTGTCGTCGCTCAAGTCCATCGGTTCATCCGATGACCCTACTGTCTTGGTGTCGGACTCCCTCGCTTGCTTCTTGCGGAGGGCTTCAAGCTCAGAATGTCGAAAGATTTCGATTTGCTCGTCTGTCAAAGTACGCTTCACGCCATCCGGGTAGTAACCCAAGTCATCGTCTTCCTCTTCCCACGCATCGTAGCTCGTGTCATCTTGGGTGTGCTGCTGGTCTGGGGGGGTTATAAATGTGGTCCCAAAGGAAGCGATGGCAGCGTGTGAGAAGTGTGCCTCATGAAAGGCAAACAAGTCATCCTATAGATGTCAGCGAGATTCTTCAGATTAATTTCAAAGGATAGCATACCTTGGAGACACTCGGTACTCCATACTCTGCTTCTGCGCTCACATTGCGTTGTTGGGTCATGTCTTTGTTTTCATAGACGCGACGCCTAAAAATGAGAGTTCGTGGTTTGACAAGGTTGAGGTTGGCGAAAGACGCGTCCAGACTTGGAATTACGTCACGTGCCAACCACCAAGAGCACCCATGAACACCAAGGAAGCTGCCTGAGTGCCTCAAGGCAGGTGTCAAGGTAAGAGGATATGTGTTTTTCATGGAAAGGGCCCAGACAGGCCCAACGTGGGTTGACCACGGTCGCCTTTCCTCAAAAGCCAGAGTGCGTCATGGTGCACACAGCAAAGCCTACTGTGATTTGAGGAGGGCCAAGGCATTTTCAAAGGCGCGCACAACCTGATCATCTGGAAGTTGGTCAGAAACGTGCAGAATCTACCGGCAGCCATCGGAACTTACAGTGCTCCTGCTTCCGTTCCATTCTGTCTTCTGAAAGATTCACAAAGCGTCTTCGCGTTTGGAGACGCTTTGCGGCACGCTCATCATCATGAGCTGAGGCTGCAGAAGCCCAAACTTTGAAGTACTTTCCGCGCATCAGTGATTGTATGCACAGCAAGAGGGAGCCAGAATTACCTTGGAGAGGGCCTCGGCCTCTTTTAAGATTTCGCGCTCATGCTCGTCGGCGTCGCGCAGGGCGCTCTCATAACGCGCCTCAAACTCATCCCAGTCAAAGGGCTCGAGAACGCCGGGGGTATCTGGAGGATCCGAATTCGCTGCCTGATCTCCATGGGGCTCTGGTGTCTTGCTAGCGGCGTATGGGCGCCTCTGTGAATTGGACATGGCAACGGCGTCGTGAGAATCAGAAGGGCTGTTTTGTCCGTCCTCAACGGGAGGGTTCTCGTCAACAGACTGCGGTTGGGGAGACGAAGACATGTTGCACAAGGCTGCGTCGCGTTTCACGTCAGGGTTGTTGTCGGCCAAGCAACCAGGATCGTGGGGACGTGCAATGTCACTGTATCCAATGGCTGAGTGTGTGGGTTGTAGATTTAGGACAGTGAGCGAGTCCCTGAAGGCACGTTCAACAGTGTTGCACAGCCTCGACCAAGGTCGTGACTTGAAGTTTCAACCACGCCCCAATGAAGTTATGACGTGCCACTGAACATATGCGATGATCAAGTTGATGGATGAATAAAGACCAAGGACATGTTCACGATTGGTGATTGAGCCTCGCAGTGGCTGAACAACCCCAGAGGGAAGGTACCTACCTGCTCACTAATATAAGAAGAGCATCACCCCTGCCGCTCGTTGCCTTGTGGCTTGCAGCTAATGCGCCACACTCAGCACAGTACACTACTCTCCTCGCCGACGACCTCGTGACTCGGCCAGAACCTCGAAGAACAGCAGTCATCTGCCATTAACCACTGATTAACCCTCAGTTGACGTATAAATATACGCAGTCGCATTTTGCTCCAGATCCGCCACCGAAAAGGCCAGGCGTGACCTTGTTCTGCAGCATCTTCAGTCCAAAAGGGAAAACAACCGCGACCCCCAGCAGGTGGCGAAGCAACCAACCTCAAGATGGACTGTGATATCTGCCATCGCAAACATGACGCCAAGCGATTGCCGTTTCTCTGCACCGTCGACGCCCGGAACTCGCTCTTCGAGGACCGGCTGAAGAATGTGCAGCTCCTTATTGAAAATGAGGACCTCCAGAAGGATATCGGCACCCTGTTGTCGGAGCCCTCGACGACCCCGACAAAGGGCCGCAAGGACTCGATGCAAGCGCAGCAGCGGATGGCCGAGGACAGGACGACCCAAATTCTGGCCGCCGCCGACAAGTTTAGGGACGACATAAGAGCCGCCAGGGCCGAGATCGAGGCCAGGAAGGCCGCCCTGTCCAGCCGCAGATCTGACTTTGCCGCTGCGTCCGATGGACTCTCTGATCGCAGAGCGAAGCAGCAGAAGGAGGTGGAAAAGTCCATCGGCATGACCAATTACCGCTGGTCTCGATCAGCCGAAGACATGGCTCGTACCCGATCCTTTCTTTGTATGGAGGCGGCCACACTGTATGGACTCGACCGAGTCGAGAAGGGATCTCCTGGACAATACGAGTATCAGCTCGGTGGAATTCCCATCATCGAGCTGATCGGCATGAGTTGTAAGAATCCTGGTTCTTGTATCAAACGTAAAGCTTACACCCTCGCAGCGTCATCGCCAGAAATGACCTCGACCTCTCTAGGCCACATTTGCCATATTCTCATGCTTGCATCTCATTACCTCGCAATCCGCCTCCCTGCAGCCATCACCCTTCCTCACCGCGACTATCCTCGGCCAACCATTTTCAACCTAGCCGGCTCCTATAGAAAGGGAGATCCAGTCTTTCCCAGCCAAACAGGAGCTGCCACCCCTAATTCTACCTCGGGAGATGCGGGCTCTCAATATGCCTCGCGCCCAAGACCCCTTTTCATCGACAAACCTTTGTCGCAGCTAATCAAGGAGGACCCAGCCACCTACTCTTACTTCATAGAAGGCGTCACTCTTCTAGCCTACAACATCGCTTGGGCCTGCAGCACTCAAGGAGTGCCAGTCGGCGACAAGGGCTCATTTGAGGACATCTGCAACATGGGCCGCAACCTGTACAACCTCCTGATCAACCAGCAGTCCGCAGGCACTGATGGCAAGCCCACTCACCTGGGACAGTTTTCCCACGGGACAGCCTATAACTTTCTCTCGGCAGCTGAGGGGACTGAAGCTGCCAAGAACTTCAAGTTGCCCAACCCGATGAAACTCGCCGACAAGCTCAAGAAGAAGCTGCTTAGTGAAGCGCCTACGCCTGACTGGGAGGTCCTGGACGATGACGCCTGGAAGGTTGAGGAGACCCCAGTCGGCAAGATGCCCGAGGACAAGAGTTCTCCTCGCAGGGGGTCAAGTGGGTGGATGAAGGTGAAAAATAGATGAGTAGAGAGGTATATATATATACCACGGGTCGCTACTCGACCGTAATCGATACCAGCCAAAGTTGGCAACAACAATAGACTCTAATAAACAGACCAAATCAATTACAAACCAAACCGCTAAACTTGAACAAGTGACATGCCACACACATTATACATTAAGACTGCTGTCTTTTCCTTCCAAACCTGGCATCCTTTTAAAAACCTGATATCCTTGACTCAATGTCCTTTTGTCGAAACTGGTCCATAACTTTCCAGCTCGTCGTTATTCGTACAGACCCTCGCCCCTTCAAAATAGTCTCTAAGGCGACTCTGGCCTTTGCTCCTGCTCTCGCAAATGTCGTGGCACCGAAGACGCCGGAACAACCGTCACCTTTTCCTTGGAGCCGGAACGGCTTAGAATCCTCTGCGCCGCCGCCTCTGAAGACTCTGCCGCCACTACAGTGTCTGTAGATCCTTGACTGGTAGTAGATGAAGTTGGAGATGGTGCTGCAGCGGATGAGGATGAGCTGCTCCTCCTGGGGTGGAACAGCTGAGGTTTCTTCCCCCTCCTTGCCTGTTGCCGTCTGATGGCCCTTTGTAGTTCTGCGTCGCCCAGGTCATTGGGAGATCCAGCAGGAGTCGAACCGCGTCTGGCGGGTGTCTGGAGTGGGGTCATCTCCTTTGGAGAATCGGTCATGAAGCTGTCTTTGAGAATGGATCCCCTTGCCTGGGAGACTTGCGAGGTAGGCTTCGGCTTGGGAGCATCCTGCTGCGTAGTTGGAGCCGTCGAGCTTGTGGGAGTGTTGCCTCCTGGGAGTGTCAAGCCGCCCATCTGAACAGCTGGGACATGCGTAGCCTGGCTAAAACTGGGTGCGTTCTGTTGGCGGGAAGCTGTCGGGTTATTGCCACGAGTTGTTGTGGGCTGAACAGTTGCCCCTTGGGCTGTAGATGGTGGTGCAGCGGGAGTTGTCTCCTGAGATTGAGTGCTGCCACCAACAGGGATACCTGAAAGTCCTGCCAGATGAACAAGATTCTGAGCCGTGTCGTCCATCACCGCTTGATCTCGCCCTTGTTCTTCCTGCTCGGATACAGACTGCAGTGATGATTGTCTTGACTGAGAGGGGGCGCTGCCTGCGTTCTTGGGCCTGCGAGGCCTAGGCTTCAAGATGCGTCGCTGAGATAGCTCTTCTTGGCTGGCTTCCTTGGGTTCGTCAGGGCCTGAAGTGGCTTGGCTGGGTGATGACTGAGGCGTAACTGGGATAGCGCTTCCATGAAGCGCTGGGTCAACCAGAGGCGACCGTTCGTCGTTACTTGAGAACTGGCTCAGGGGACTGCCCTGGCTACGTGGGCTCTGGGGGTTATGTAGAACAGTTTCAGCATCACTGTTGCTGTCTTCAAACGCTGCAATTATGGCCGCCTCGAGTTCGTCGCGCTCCTCTTGAGACTGTTCGGTATCTTCAGCTTGGGCCTCCGACTGAGGGTCGTTTGTAATGGAAGGTGACGGCGTGAAGTGAAAGAAGGGATGATGTGGGCTCGCATTCTGGTCATCGTCAATCGGAGGATATAGAGATTGGACGGCTTCCGCCGGTGTCTGTTTTTGAGTTGCGCTGGGCTGGAACACTTGGTTGTGGAATACGAGGGGGGTAGATCCTGGGATGATGGGAGCGTAGTGAGAAAGAGCTGCCTTTCCCTCTGACGAGTGGTCAGATCCGATAGTTGACTGCCGAGCCTGAAGCCCTCGAGAAGTTGTCTGCGTGTCTGGAACTGGAGGATACTGAGACAGAGTTGGCTCTGATACATGTGTAGTCAAGGGGGATGCTTGAGGAGGGAGCCCCTGAGAGCGTGCCTGGCGTGATGAAGAACTCTGGGGTTGAGATGTAGCCGGTGGGGTTGAAAGCATAGGGGGACGCATTGCGAATGGCTCGGTTGGATAAGGCAGACTGGGTTGAGATGTCGGCGTCTGTGCCACTGGATTCATGAAGGAGGCGAGCAGGGCGGAAGGAGGAGTTTGGGGTTCAGTCTCCAGTGCCGGGGGAGTGTTCGGCTGTGACGAGAAGTGCATAGAGAGCACACTAGATGCTTGCATGCCATCTGTGTCCATTATGTACTCGGCCTTTGCTTCGGGCTGAGGAGTAGTCACTGTCGCTGTCTGGTTATCAGACCCGTCATGCCGTGGCTCAGGGGCCGTTGCTCCCATCTCCTCCTCAACCTCACCACTAATCTGGTTGAAAGAGTTGAGAATATCGGCTGCGTCGTCGGTGGCTTGTCTACGCGCAGGTGCCGCTGGTGGTTCTGGTGGGCTTATTCTCTTTCGCAAGGGAGGAGGAATTCTGGGTGAATTAGGAGTTGTCCACGGTGCGAGGTTGTTCAGCAATGTCGCGGAGGCCTTCGGAATTTCATCTTCTCCCATGACGATGTCTGAGGCGTCGGAGGCTGTCTTCTTAGACTCAGCCTCCCAGTCCATGGCATCAGGTGAGAAGGTGATCAGAGGAGATGCTCTGGAGTCGTCAACGATGTCCATCTCTGTCGGCAGCAGCTCCTGGCCGAGGGTGGTCTCTTGGGGATCTTGGATGGGATCAAGATCCATGAGATCGCCAGTCGGGCGAATCTCAGCGTCGTCCTGCGAGCCCATCTCCCCTAGAGTCGAACCGAGAAGGTCTTGGAAAGACATGTTGGTCTCGTCATCAGGCAAGCCTGGAAGGTCTTGCGAGGTGGTGTTCGACTGAGCTGCTGCTGGGTCCACGGCTTGAGAGAAGGGGTCAACCGGGGTGCCATCGCTGGCCACGAAACCTGGGACCGGGGCGAGAGAGTTGAACCACTCTTCAAACGTGGCATAGTCTTCGGGCCTTCTGACTGTCGAGCTGGTTGTATCAGGAGCATTCGACTGAGAAGTCGTTGCTTGATCGGTGTCCTGATACTGGGCCTGCTCTTCAAGAGGGCCTTCGGCCTGAGAAGGCTGCGAAGGGCTCTCGTCGACGCTTCCCCCAGCGTTCGAGTCAAAAGGCCGCCCCTGAGCACGTCTCCCCATGAACATGTCATGACGTCTCCTTGCCCTCACCCTGCTTCCATCATCATCCCTCGACCTCCTTACGCGACCCCGAGGGCTCTGACCTTGGTCAGACATCCTCCCCCCGAACAGTGTTCTGGGAGACCGGACAGGCTGCTGAGGCTGCCTTAATGGCCTTGCCTGGTTGAAGGGGGTGGGACGAGCTGGTTCTGGTGCTGGTGCTGGTGCTGGTGCTGGTGTTGGTGCTGGTGCTGGTGCTGGTGCTGGTGGCGTCTCGTTGGTCTGCTCGTTGGAAGGACCAGCCTTGCTGGGCTGGGACCTAACGTTTGCCGACGAAGTTGGAGCGGAGGGCTTGTTGGAGAAGGTGGTCGTCTTGGCGGTTCTGTTGACCTTGGGAGCCTTGGGAGCTGGTGTTGGAGTCGTGAGAGGATCCGAAGTCCCAGGGTTCTTGGTCGAAGATTGAGGATCCCTTGCGGGAGTTGAAGTCTTGTCGGAGGTGACAACGACCTTCTTCGGTGGCTTGGACGAAGAGGTCTTGTCCTGCTTCTCCTCGGTCTTCGAGTCCGTCTGAACACCATGGGAGGTATACCTCGAGGAGGATACCTTGTTGGATCTCTCACCGGGAAAGTCTCCGGGCTCCGTCTGGGTACCGCGGTTGTAAAACGCGATGACCTTCTTGGAACCCTTCGACCCGGGCTCTCGGATCCTGGCCCCGGCGAGTTCGAGTTCGGGCTCAGGTTCAGGAGCTTGAGGACGCCAACGAAGAGAGGTGCGTCGAAAGATGGCGGCGAGACCAGAGTAGGGGGCGTCAGGGTCGACTCTGCGCCTTCGCTCCTCCTCCAGCCTAGCCTCCTCTTCGCGCCTCGCTCGCTGTCGTCGGCGTTCCTCGCGTTCCGTCTGCCTAACCGCCTCCCTCTCCCTCGTTTCCCGTTCCAATACCTGCCTCGCCATCTCGTTATCCCTCCTGGCTTGTTCCTCCCTCTCCTTCCTACGACGCCTCTCCCGGTCCTCGGCGAGGAGCCTCTTCATGAAGGCCTCCCCAGCCGTGTCCCTGGGATCCGCGTCGAGGTTCACCTCGCCCGGCTCTGGAAACAGAATCTCCAGGTCCATGTTTTCGTAAATATAGTCTGTTGCGAAAACTATGGCGTCGCCGATTTTTCCGGGGAGGTGGTACGCCATGAACAGCATGTTTGGCGAGGAGAGGAGGAACCAGAGCTGCCAGCAATCGGCAAAGAACAGCTCTGTCTGGGACCTCGGTCGGTAGTAGTCCCTCTCCCAGATCCACGAAATCCAGTAGAGGGCCACCGCCGTGACCGCCTGCAGGAGCACCACGGCCCATGAGGTGTTGATGAGCCGTCGGAAGTAGTAGAACATCAGCGTCCACCACAGGAGCTTTGGGCCCTCTGCAAAGATCCAGAAAGCCATTCGGATAAGCATGAAGGGGAGTATGTCGTACTCCGGGTCGAAGCACTCGTGTATGTCGAAAAGCGAGTCCCATTCACACCCCTCCCGGAGGGGAAGCCACATGGGAAGTTCTTCAGGGCGCATCGTGTCGGGGTGAAGTGCGTCGAAAAAGGTGAAGATGTTTCTGTGTATATCTAGTCAGCATCAAAGCTGGTAATAGTAACGCTGGTGTGTTTTTGAAAGGGTATATAAAGGCGAATCTGTGTGTGCGAGTGTATATAAGACTGCAAAGGTGTATGTCACTTACGTTGATATCGGGGGAGCTTCGAGTTTATGAAGGTGATCGCGGCTGCTATCGTTGAGAGAAGGAGAATAAAGAAAGAGGAGAGAACGATATTGTTTGAATTATCTATTGTTTGACTCGATTTATTTGTTGTGGGTGGAAATCCAGGCCGGCAGTGACTGACACTGGCAACCCAGTGCCAGGCCAGCCCATCACTCAAAGGAGGCATTGTCAGTTGTTGCCAGTGCCAGGCCAGGTTCGGATAAAGATAACGATAAAACATGATCTTGCCCTGAGCATTACCTTGGCTTGATAGGTATTGATATCAAGTTCATGTCTCCTTTGACCAAGAAGCAGCGAGTCATCGTCATGCTATTTGTTAGTGATGGTGCAACTACATGGATAGCTTCCTTTCACACAATCAGCTCTTATTGTTGGCAAAGACAGACTGTTCATTCACAGCTTAGATAATGTCAAGTAATGTACCGTCTTGTCGGCAAAGTCTCTGTTCAACAAAGCAAGCGCCTAACAAAGGGGTTCGGTTTGTTCCCTCTGCACCCATATATCATCAAAGCCCAGCACACAAACCAAGGTATCTCTAATCCAAGCAACGCCAATACCCCTATCACGTGTTCCCAGTCCCGTCATCACTCATTATCCTTGACTCACTCAGCCATGATTCACTTCCTGCCCCGAACAATCAACCTCGCATGCAGTTCAACCATTACATTGCTCCATTCCTCCTCTCCTGCACCAACAGTCTTGCCAACCCTTGTAGCAAGGAACTCAGCCACCTTTGACACGTTGAAGTGTTCACCATACAAAACCTTAGCCTCGGGTGTGACGGTTACATCCAGTCCCTCAGGGCCACTGTGGCCCTGCAGATTCAGCTTCACCTCCACCCGAGTTTCCAACGGTATAAGCAGTAAAGAAGTCGTGATCGCCACGCTCGAGTCAGATGTCTTTTGCACAGTCGTCGGGAACGAGGCATTCATACTACCAACTTGTGTCGAGACCAAGTTGGCCTTATCCCAAGCTGCTCGCACCATACTCAAGAGATGAGAAACCTCGGTTCGACTCTGGGGGAGAGCACGAACGTGGTCTCGAATACACTGCAAGAAGAATTCCTTCTCTACTGCCTTGGGAAGCGGCTTCTTCTCACGGGTGTCGGCAATGTACCACAGGTCGATTGTCGAATTCGGTCGATGCGTTTTGAACGAGGCAATATCAAAGACAATCTCGATTTCACGCTTGTAGGCCATGGAAAGGACTGTGCCCGATATTCCAGTTACGGCCCAGCCCTGTTCTTTCTCGATAGCATCCACACGGGCTAACAGATGTTAGTCACTGAGCAACGCTACCAAGAGTCTCAAACAAGGATACATACCTTTGAGGCTGTTAACCTCAGTGCTTGTCCAACCGCGGCACTCTTCTCTGATCTTCTCAGATTCCTTAATGTCCTCGAGGCACTTCTGCTTCTGTGCCACCAGGTCCTCCACTTCGACTTCCGAAGCCTGGAACTGCTCTCGAAGGTCTGCGATGCGCTTCTTCTTAAGCTCAATATCATGATCAAGGTCCGACAGCTCTTCACGAGCAGCCTCGAGCTCGGCTGGGTCGCAATCAGCCAGTTCTCGGGCAACTTCCTCAAGATTACCACTCTCCTCCACGAGTAACTGGTACCGAGTCATGATGGCAGGCAGGACAGAGTCGAGAAGGTTCTTTTGCTGGTCCAGGGACTCCTTGTCCACTTCCATGCCTTCGTCGATCCTTAGCAGACCCTCCTTCAGTCCATCCTGCAGCTTCATTCGCCATTCATACCACATGGCCTTGCTCAAAAGGCGGGCGTGGTTCTTGACATTCATAAATTGCTTGTCCATAAGAGTCTTGATCTCGGGTGTCGCCGCCATGTACTCTTTGAATAGTGGCGGGTTCTCCTCAAACGTGTCCATCTCAATCTCCTTGACAATGCGTCGGCCTTCAGAGATGTACTTCTTCAGCTCTCGGCAAGAGTGTTGATACAACTCAAGCATTGGCACTGTGCAAGCACCAGCAACAACGCACCGCTCCAGCGAAAGGTTCTCCTCGCCTTGCTCTAGGAACCCGTTGTCGAAGTTTCCGGGAGCTGTCGTGTGTCGCCTCTTGGTGGTTGTCAACTCCATGAAGCGAATCGACGTGATATTGAGGAAATCTTGAAGGTGGATTCGCTCCTCGTCGTCGTCAACCTCGTTCTCGAGTTGCCCGGCATCTTTTACAGGTGATTCGTCAAAGTTTACCGAGTGCCCAGTCCGATCATCATCGACATCCTTGAATCTTCCCTGGTGTCTTGGTGTCGTTGCGGGCTCCTGTCTCTCGGGCGAGGACAAGGTCGGGGTGGCGCTGTTGGGCTGCAGGCTTTTTCGGAAGGATAGCGTGAGCTTCCCCGTCGTCTCAGCCTTGGGGGGATGTTTAAGTCGGACATTTTTGACAGGACTGCCTTGATGACCCTTGAGTCTCTTGACACCATCGTTCTCCTCCTCGTCGTCTTCATCCAGTTCGCTGGGTCGCTTTCCAAGGAGTCCTCTGGCGCTTCCAACGGCAAGACTCTTACGGCCCCTGAGCGGATTCCGCTTCGGGCTGAGGCTATCAATCATTTCGCGAAGATTAAGTGTAGCTTCAGCACCATCAGCTTCTCGCTCGAGAATCTTCCGCCTGTTCTCCTTGTCTTCCTCTTCTTGAACTTCCTTATCCACTGCATTCGCCAATTCTTTCGGGTCATCAAACGAGACACCACGTTTTCCGGGCACAAATTCAGTGGCCATCTCGCCAATGGAACCGCGGCGATCAAAAAGGGCAGTAACCTGTGGAGATCCAAGTCCAGCCCGATCAGCGCCGACACCCGACAGTCGGCGATTCTGGGGTGTCAACACAACGGTTGGAGTCCTATTGCCTGTTCCAGAATTGGTCTGGAACAGACCTTTCTTCGGTGTGGCCTTGACGGGGGATGGGGTTCTGGAGCTGATCCTGGTGGACCTAGCAGAAGATGGTCTCTTCGGAGAGGCAGACCGTGATTTGCGTTCTGATGTTCTAGGGGTGGTCTTTGTTGAAGATGCCGGGGCAGGTTGAGGCGCGGATAGCTTCGCGGATGTTGGCGTCCTAGTCTTGGCCAACGACTGTGGTGTTGTTGATGTCTTAACCGGAGATGGTGTCCTACTAGACCTAAGAGCGGATTGCGGCGTCGTACTTTTGGGTCCCACGCTACGCTTCATCCTGCTCACTTGGGAAGATGGGGGCTTGGGGCTGGGTGTCGTGGTTGGCTTCTGGGCTGCTTGGGCTTCAGACGTCTCAACAGGCGTGCTCTTGCTGATCGCAGCCTGGAGAGCCTCATCAGGGCTGTCTGGTGTGTCGGCCTCTTCTTCCATAACTCGCTTGCCCAGACTTCGTGCATTCCCTAGGGCATTGTTGAGAATGCCACCAATGGCAGTGGTCATGTCCATACCCATGGTGGTATCACCGTCATCCTCGTCCTCGTCCTTGTCGTTGGTATTCGATGGTCGAGACAGAATTTGACCAACTCCCATGGTCATGTCCATGGGCGCATCGTCCTCGTCCTCATCCTCGTTGTGTGCCTGATTGACAGTCCTTCGCCGAGAAACTCCCAGGCTCTTCCTCTTCTTCTGTGAGAGAACCCCACCCATAACTGTCGTCAGCTCCATCGACATGTCTTCGTTCCCATCTGACTCGTCCATGTCATCAGGAACAGGCCGACGGATACCACCAATTGCAGTGGTAAACTCCATAGTGGCCTCTTCCATCGGGGCATCATCTTCGTCATCTTCATCACCCGGTGAAGGTCCCGGCTTCTGTGCCTTGTTTTGATTCATGATGCCCCCAAATACACGGGTAACGTCCATAGACATGTCCTCATCTGGATCGCGTTCCTGTGCAGTCTGGGGCTTGATGATGCCGCCAACCGCCCGGGTTATGTCCATATCCATGTCCATATCCATATCCGAGCCATCGTCGTCGTCATCGGCCTGAGCTGGTTGCGCTTGAACTGGTGGCGGTAGATTTTCTTGGTCTCGTGCAGCAACACTCGGCTTGTTCGCATCTTTACCCCATCCGAAGGAGGGAATGAACTCCTCGCCGTCATCAAGATCTTCATCGCTATCCTCATCGAGACGCTGAGTGCCGGCTCTTCGTGCAGCAAGTCTGAGGACTTGGTCCAACGTTGAGGACTCTTCTTCGTCAGAATCAATCGATCGGTCTGATGCGGCTGTCGTCCCCGTCACCTCATCGATGGTGAGCATCGTTCCATCGTCAGAGTCGCTGCTTGAACCGTCGTCTTCGCCATCATCCTCCACGTCGGCAACTTCTTCCACCGCATCTGCGGCCTCGGAGTCTGAACTATAGACTGTCGATGTCACCGTATCGTCTTCCGGGTTGTGAAAGTTGGCGGGTGGAAGACCAGAGCTTCTTCGTTGCTTCTTCTCCCGGTCGCTAGCAGTATTTGATGAAGCTCCATGTTGTGTGTCGGCATTATTCGAAAACGCCGAATTCCTCCTGGTTGAGTCGGTAGACGTTGTCGAGTCTTGCATGTATTCGACCTCATGAAAGGTGTGCAGGGTTGCTTCAGCCGCGAAGGAAACACGGCGGTTGGCAAGGGATTTTCGACGAGCATCACGACGCTCCCGCTCCTCACGTTCTCGGGCGGCGGCTTGTTGCTCCTCCTCAGTCTTGACGGCAATCTTGGACCCATTTGATTCTGTGGTAGACTGATCTGCGAACGGAGATTCTCTTGTGGGTTCACCAAAGTCGATCAAATCAGGCATTTTTGGTTTCATGGGTGGGATTTCGGGTATAGGAATAGTCGGCTTGAGGATGGAGCGGGGGGCTTTGTTCGAGGCGGCAAGAGACTACATTCTGTCAGGATATAGCGCATATTGAGAGAAAATTGCCTTACCAGGCGCCTGTTTCCATTTGCCTTCATGAGGGCATCTAGACCACCTGGACCCAAGCTCTTGCTTCTCGACTTCTTGCGACTCGCGGCCAACGAACTTGTGACGTCGACAGTTGCATTCTCCTTTTCCATTGCTTTACGAACATCGGTATGAGCGCCGATAGACCTGCGCGCGCGCCGCGTGGCGGGCACAGTGGCATCAGTAGCAGGCGCCATTGTCGGTGGAGTTGTCGAATCTTGTCAAGATGAAGCCAACTCCAACCATGGACGCGACGGCGATAAAGTGGTAGTGGGCTGTATCTCGCGACGGACCGTGTTTGTTTACTTTAGGTGGGAGCAACAGGGGATGGGCTCCACTTTGCCAAGTCTCCCACTATGCTCTCGAACCAAAGCATAATCCCCCACCAGCTCACGTGAGCTTGAAAGCGTCAGCCACAGTTCCCCCACTCGCTTAATTACCTAACGTGTGGCGCTCGGCTGCACAGCCAATCCCCAAATTTTACAAGCCCTAAGTCCCAAACTGCACGGAAATTTTGGTGTGTGATTTGCCCTACTTCTCCATCTGCGAAAACTGACCTCCGCAGCCACTCTCAACCTCGCCTCACCCAGCTTAATCCACGACACGCCCTCTCGTTACGGTACCTGCCCGAGAAGGATCATTCAAGATGTCAGTCAGAACCTCAGCAGCGATCGATACACGATGCCCCGAACGAACGCGTCGCTAACCTCTGCATCAGGGCGACCGAGTTGACCGTCCAGTCGGAGCGTGCTTTCCAGAAGCAGCCTCACATCTTCCAGAACTCGAAGACCCGAACCAAGAGCACCCGACCGGGCAAGGGTGGCCGACGATGGTACAAGGACGTCGGTCTGGGTTTCCGTACCCCCAAGGCCGCCATTGACGGCAACTACATCGGTACGTGGGATGTGGAAAATATTCGATCTGGGAGAGCATTTCGGTGGAGCGCATTGAAGATGGCTCGCGAGAACGGATATGCATTCGAGCGTACCTCGCGCAATCCGGACGACCAGACGACACCAACTTGGATCGCATTGCTGACATTTTGACTGTGCAGACAAGAAGTGCCCCTTCACCGGCCTCGTCTCCATCCGTGGCCGTATCCTGACCGGTACCGTCGTTTCCACCAAGATGCACCGAACCATCATCATCCGAAGAGAGTACCTTCACTTTATCCCCAAGTACTCCCGTTACGAGAAGCGACACAAGAACGTCGCCGCCCACGTCTCCCCCGCTTTCCGTGTCATGGAGGGTGACCAGGTCACCGTTGGCCAGTGCCGACCCCTGAGCAAGACTGTACGTTGGAGGAATCTGCCAGCTCGCGACGGTGGAAGACGATTGCTAACTTGACCAAGGTCCGATTCAACGTCCTGCGCGTGCTGCCCCGAACTGGCAAGGCTGTTAAGAAGTTCAGCAAGTTCTAAGTTGGGACTCTTCTGGCATTGTTTTTGGCGTGATAAGCATCAGGGGGGATGGGAAGTTTCCTCTGAAGGGTCGGGCACCGGATGTTGCGTTGCAAACGGTTGTGCTATAGATGCAATCGCGAATAAAAAGGATTCACGAAGACAATTGTCTGTCTGGGGTTCATGGTTCAATTTTGGGCGTGATATGGCTAGGAAAAGGGTCGTCATGATCTCAAGATTACGTTCATACCTTTGACTATCTCGGGCCAGGAAATGCCAGTGCCTAGTGAGGACCTATTCTTTCTTGTGAGCGTGTTCGTGTGGTGGATGTTTTGAGTTGTCAGCCGCCTTAGCTGGTGTGCTCTATGTTGGTTCGCAACTGATGTATTGTCTGGGAAACGGCCAACATGGAACATGATGCGAAGAGTCAATTCGGGGTCATTATTCCCCAGTGAACCGCCAAATTGGGAGTCAGAAGTGTCATACATTAAAGTTGAAGTCATCACGGGAGAATTGCATGTACCGTGCTTAGCACAGTGCATATGTGCATTTCGCACCTCCACCCAGCGCAATTGAAGGTGACTGAAAGTTCAACCTCGGACGAGACCTCTCTACTCGTACTCACGACTCGACCTCCAATCCCCATTCCTACTATCAGCTGCCAATTCAGACCTCTAGCTGAAATGGGCTGGATCTCTTCCATCCTCGGCACCGACAAATCGGCGGATCCCCTCGGAAAACTCGATCCCAGTCTCCGCGACTTTCTCGAAAAAGAATCACCCCTCAAGTACCCGACGAAGCAGCCCGCGAACCCCCCTCCAGCAGCCCAAGAACCCAGCCATGTCGATGCCGCGGTAGCGTCGGCCCAGGCGCAGAAGCCATTGGTGCCCTCGGCGAGCTTGTACCAGGACGGACGATATGCACACCTGTGGAAGAACTACCAACCGTTGGCCGAGATCGAAGCCGAGACTGCGAGCGACCATGAGAAGCTTATGAATGTCCTCCAGTCGTACAAGGAGAGGAAAGCGGCCATTGGCAAGGCTGCGCTGGAAAACTGTGCAGAACAGCAGGAGGAATGGGTGAATTGCATGAAGCATGGCACATGGGAGGACCAGATGCAAATGTGTCGGCACCAAGTGCGCAGGTTTGAGCGGTGCTACATGATGCAATCGGTATGGCTGCGGTTACTTGTCTCGGTCATTGGCGCTGGCTAACATGGTGCGCAGCGATTCCTTCGTGCGCTAGGGTACGGATCGGTCGAGGGCAGGTCTGCCATGGTGGAGGAAGACATCCAGATGCACGCCGACGGTCTCTTCCAGCGGATGATCAAGCACGAGGAGGCTGTGGAAAAGGCCAAGGCCGAAGGACTCCCGATCCCAGTCTTCGAACCCGCGATACCCAAGTCCAAGGTCCCGACGGTGACGCCCACCGAAGAGCTTCAGCAGCAGTGGAAGGAGCAGCTCGAGAAGCTCCCGGAGGAGGAGCGGGCGATGGAGGAGGCTGCTCTGAGGGCCGATCTCCAGGCCAAGGCCGAGGTCGCGGGCAGCGTGCAGAAGATCTGGGACACGCAGGCGGAGCAGAGGAAACAGCGGCAGGCAGAGGGCAACTCGACGTTTGGAGACTATGTTGCGTCTCTGTTTGGCAAGTCTGGGAAATAGAAGAAAAGGATGTCTTTGTATGATTCTGTATAACATGTGGTTGTGGGTTCGGACCAGTACTGTCCAGTTTCACGAAGATAAAATGATGAACGCACAACTCAATATAAAATATTCATTCGAAAAGGAAGGAGGTTTATGCAGCACTTCTTGTGTGAGCCGATATTGTTTTGCGTTGAACTGGGTAGTGTGGTTGAAAAGTTGCAATGCGATTCTCAATGTTGATGACAAGTGAAGGACATGAACCTTTTCCCTACCTATTTTACGAGGAGATAAAGGTGCCCCAAAGCCATACCTTCCAAGCCGATGTATATGATATATCAGTATAAACATCAAACCATAAAAGCTAGCAAGAACCAATTGATTATTCTACCTACCTACTTACCTCTCCCCTTATGTCTAGACCATCCTACCTACCCTAAGGTGAAGCCATCACGCTATGGGCTCGACAGTGGGAAACCAAGAATCCTGGACCGAGACTGCAATTGACTCTCCCATCAATCCAACGACCGGTTCCGTGGTCTAGTTGGTTATGGCATCTCGTTAACACCGAGAAGGTCCCCGGTTCGATCCCGGGCGGAACCACCATTTTTTTGCCGTTTGGCACTATGTTTGCCAAGACTGATGCACGAGACTATCACTCTCCTACGCATCATGTGTAACTACGGATGGGGGAACTATCTTTTTTGCAACTGAGGTAATCATCTCCTTGGGCAACTCCAATTGCGACTGCTACTCGTGGTAAGATGGTACTCTGGTTGCTTGTTGAGCAGCTTAACACAAACATCACAGGAGGACGATTGTCATGGAGTTACTCTCTGAGTGATGTGTTGGACAAGCAAATGACCATAACGCAGAGCTGCCTCTGTGTCTTGACAACTAGATGAGCTAGATAGCTTGATCAACTAGCACTTGACTCGATAAACACACAGAAACAATCACAGAAACATTCCCGTGTCACTGCCTGAAAAAAGATTGCATATGCTCAACCAACGGCATATTCATTGCTCCATTGGATATCATAAAGATGACTCCTGCTAAATCACAACAAAAGTAACCCAAACTCCCCCCTTCTGACAGCGTCTAGGCGATTCAATACATCGACAGATGCTCTAGGTTGTCATTTACCAGTCTAGCAGCAAGCCTCGTCACAGGCGCAGAGACCGCAGCAGATCTCGCAGCCAGCCTCTTCACCACCACGCATGCTCATGTCGGGCTGGGGCTCGGCCGTCTTTGAGAGTGGTTAGCTCCAGGGGTCGAGTGTCACTCCAGAACACAAACTTACGGGCTGCTGGGTGACAATGTCACCGTTATCACTCGTCATGGGGGCTTGCTGGGTGGGCTCCATGGAGGCAGGCATGATTGCAGATGGAACAAGGTTGGAAATAAGGTAGAAGGTAGTGAAAGAAAAGACTGCAGAGTTTGGGACTTGTATATCGGTGGATGTGTGTGCGTATCTTTGTGTAGGTAGGCGAGGTACTGTACAGCAGAACGGCAACCCATAGCCGGCGGTCGTCTCTTAAGTAGCCAGGCAGTGGCGCTTCATGAGGCGTAGCTCAAAGAAGACAGCTCGAGACACCTAACCAGAGGCCGCCAACATGTTTCCAGTTGTGCCTCCATCACGGCTCCTGATACCACTGACGTACGCTTGCGGTGCCGGTTTGCCGGTGGCTCTCGACGTCTCTGGCCGACTCGTACCCACGGGAGTAGCCGTGGTTGGGCTGGGCAAGGGTGTACTGTATTCAGGGACAGCGTCCATGAATGAACCCTCAAGGGACGGCAACGAGAGGCCGAGATGGAGTCGCCGTGCGTAAACTATTCGTCCAAGCCGCTGGAACCATCAGCCATCAGCGGCACTGGCTGCCGATATATGCGGTGCCGAACTTCCGGGAAGCCCCACCCCGCATTTGACCGAAACGGCACTTGGATAAGCCTGGCAATGACCTCACTCGAAACCCACGGACCAGCTTCTCAAACAGGATGGATATTAATGGACACCCATAGGTAGACAAGAATGCCGAGTGCTCAAATGTGACTGGCCTAACGAAGCACCAAAACCACCAAAAGAGCCAAAAATGCTCAGGATAGTGGTGTCAGAGAACCATTCGGATTTGCTCTTGGAACCGCACAGTAATGTGGAAGCAGACCAACAGCTGCAACACATCAATTGTCAGATGAATGCGTTCCGTCGTGATATCACCTCTCCAATAATGCCTAGGTCAGACCTGACCTGGTGCACAATACGCAGAGGCAGATGACAGACATTGTTAGCAAGTGAATCAAGTCAGCAGGGTTCGTCACGATGCCACATCACAGGCTCAAGGCATATGCTAGGGAACAATCGATTCTGTCGACTATTGCCTCCAACAACTTGATGCGTCCAAGACTTTTTTGCTTTAGTATTTTGAGAGCCGCGCAGCCTTGAACCGGCTGACCCTCTCTTTTCCTCCGTCCGGCTCGTCCAAGGGCTGGATCGGAGACTCATCCTCCTTGAGGAACCCACCTTCTCGATGAATAAACTTCTTGCGCATTCTCTGATACTCATCAGCAACCTCGTGGTGGATCATTTCATCGTCAATTTCATCTGGAGGTTGTGGATCTGCTTTTGTTTCGCGCTCAACTAACGTGTCAGCTAACGTTGTTCCTTCGGGGCCCGTGGGTGCCGTTGGTCGATCTTGATCCAGGAACTTGACGGGGACGTCAAGAGGGCCGGGCGGGACACCCGTATCCCTAGCCTTCTTGAAGCGAGAAGGTTTGCGATTCGACTTGACCTCAGGGGTCTTGGTAGGCCCCGATCGCTCAACAACGTCACTCAGTGGTTCCACTAGAGGTTCCTTTTCCTTAATAGGAGCCTCCCTTTCTCTGACTGGAAGAGTCGTGGGTTCCTTTTCAGGAGCAATGTCAAGATTTGAGGCGAAGCGAACTCCCTTCTTGCTGTCGGGTGCCTCGGGTTGCTTTTCCTTGATGTTTGACTTGGCGGGTGCTGGTTTTGATGCCGACGATGCCGCTTCGGCCTCTCGCTTCACAACGATGCGACCAATACCCTCGTCGTCTGAACTCGATTCCGCATCCTTCTCCTCTTGCTCAGCCTTTTCAGTGAAACGTGACTTTATGCCTAGCTTCTTCTCGAGCTCGAGCATCCTTTGACGGTAGCCGTCTGTCACGATGCGACCAGTGGACCGGCCATATTTGTCCTCTTCGTCGTCATCATCCTCGAAACCTTCGTCGCTATACTCAAAATCGTAATCGTCGTCGTCGTCGGTGTCTCCCTCCTCCAGCTGCAACTCTGCGACAACAGCGCCAATTTCGCCCGAGTATGCGAGCATCTGTCGGCGCAATTCCGCTTCTTCCTCGTCCTCGTCTTCGGGTATAATTGGTTGTTGTTTACTGATCATCTCCTGCTCCTTGGCGTGGTTCATGATTTCTTCAACGCGCTTGGCATTCCGTGAAATTTGGGGGGTAGGTCCGTCTTGTGTTTTGGTGTCGGCGGCAAATGATACTCCTTTGCTGGTAGAGGGTAGAGACTGCACGGGCTGTTCTGATGATGGTGTTGGTGCAGCTGCCGGCTCTGGAGCGCTCCTTGAAACTGTCGGTTCCTTCTTGAGGACTTCCTCCTTTGTGGCTTCTTCCTTTGATGTTGACTCATCCTCCTCGAGATCCTTCACACCAGCCTTTTCGAGAGCCTCTCGAACCTGAGGCAACGAATCGCCAGGCTTGTTCAGCCTGTAAGAGACGACATTGTCGTCGTCGTCAAGCTGCTCAATAATTTCAGTGATCGGCAGACCCTCCTCGTCGGTGGCATCTGGCTGACTGATGACTGTGGCTGCGGCAAGCTTATTCTCTGCCGCCTCAATCTGCTTCTCCAGCGACTCGATGTTCTTGGTGACATAGTCGATGCGTCGGTCAAGGACGTTCAGGATCTGCTCCTTGGACTTTCGATTCTTTGAACCGAAAATCTCATCCATCTCACGTCGGTTGACAAGCTCACCCTCGAAGCCATCTTGAATTGTGGCCAGCTCTGTCTCGGTCGTCTTGCACACGGCGTCGACCTCCTCTTTGAGAGCCTCATACTCGGCATCCCACGTCCTCCAATGCTGCAGGGCATTTTGTAGCTTGCTGACGTTTTCCTCGAGCTGCTGCCTGTGCCGTTCGAGATCCTGAAGACTGTCTTTGCCTGGAGACATTTTGCCGATCTGATGCAGCTGCCGTGAGGCGCTGGTGGCGGAAACAAAACTTTTTTGGTCGGGGTGAGGTAGCGATGATGAGTGATGAGGAAAAACGGCAGGGGTGTCTGAAGCTTAACGTGACGGATAAATTCCGGTAGAAGATAAGCGCCAGGGACGTCATTCACGCCTGCCGTTATCAACTTAACGATAGCGGCGATCTTGTTAGTGCGATGCACGCCCCTCATCTCACGAACAGCACAAAGGCGTGTTTGACATATCAGCCATGGATCTTGGTAGATCTGACAGGCATTGGGTGAGACCCTAGGGGAGGATCGAGTATTTTAAGCGCCTTATGTATAAAAGCCACCGTGACTGCGGGGTGGACGAGAACTTGTCCTCCTGCATCTTGATCTTGATGTGCTAAGCCATCATCTAAAACATCAAGTCATGACAGAGGTCAGCAACACCAAGACCCTCGAGGCCAAGTGCTTCTGTGGCTCTGTCCACTTCAAAGTCGACGTACCTGTGTCCTCCCTCCCGTTCCTCACCCATCTCTGTCATTGCAGCCTCTGCAGATATGGCTCAGGAGCGCCATGCATCTTTCACGCGGCGCTCCCCCTGGACGTCATCCCCAAGTTCGTGGCACCTTCGTCTGAGAAGAACATGACGCCTTACATCATCGGAAACGGGATTGCGACTTGGAACTTTTGCTCAACATGCGGCTGTCACATTGCCTGCATCGCGACTGACAAGAGGACCTGGACGCCCTCC
Organism: Fusarium piperis; assembly: GCA_027886205.1. NCBI lineage: Eukaryota > Fungi > Ascomycota > Sordariomycetes > Hypocreales > Nectriaceae > Fusarium > Fusarium piperis. The sequence goes on from RZGM01000003.1 coordinate 65,277, forward strand.
ACCTCCATCTTTATCGACGGCCCTGAGTACTTTCACATCCGCAAGCACATCTATAGCAAGTCGGCAAAGGATGGTGGCATTGCGCAGGCGTTGACGCACACGAGGGGTCAGGATTTTATTGACTGGAACCCTCCTGAGGACAGTCCGGATGCAAAGATTGTGGAATCTAGCCCCGAGGTTGGTGAGGATGGAAAGGAACGTCTTCGCGTCCAGTGCGAGTGCAAGGGCGTTTCCTTTACGATTCCTCGACCAAGCCAGGAGGTCATTAAGGACGAATACATGTCCCAATTCGTGTCTCACAGGGACAAGTCGAAATGGCATGCCACTTTTGATGCGTGCGACGACTGCCGCCTTGTCAATGGGACTCATGTCGTGGGATGGACCTTTATCCCCCTCTCGGTGTGTGAGCCTCCCATCAAGGACGATCTCCTCATCGGCACGGCAAAGACCTTCAAGTCATCAGACGAAGTCTTGAGATCCTTCTGTGGCACCTGCGGAGCTACAATCTTCTTCTCTCACAGCGACCGACGACCGGGAACCAAGCAGCACGTCGTCGACTTGGCAACGGGTATCCTGAGAGCCCCCGAGGGCGTCATGGCGGAGAACTGGCTGACCTGGCGAGGAAGGCTGGCATGGTTCGACAGCGGCAAACGGTACGATAAAGAATTCGCAAAGTCGCTGCAGGAGGGAATGAACAAGCTGGTGTTGGATAGACATGGCGTGGTTGACGATTACAATATCGGTTGATGGCTCCGGGGTTTCGGAGACGGCGCCGAGAGATGATGCATGACAGGGGAGTTGGGGGTGGGAGCGAGCGATGTAGTATCGGTCTTTTTGGTGATTTTGAATATCTCAAAACTGTCAGAAATGAATCAAATCATGTCCTTGAGTGTGCCAGAAGCTCCTGTATACTTTACGCTTCACTGTGATTCTATTAATCATGGTGACTTTTGCTAGCGGGTTCGGCTCTGAAAGGCGGTAGTAAAGGCGCCGGCGCCGGACAGCTACCGACAGTCTCCGGCAGCGTCAACTTGGTGAGTACAATTTTGCCTCACAGAAGAGATAAAGTAGATAAAAAAAACACGATTTCAACTATTCAGGTCTCATTAAAGCAAATCTTTACTCATTTGAAGCCATCGGCCTCCTACATCATCACGGCCTTCATCGCAAGTGGGTTGGATTACCCGAGCTTTCAGCGACTCACTCACCAAGACATTCCCCTCTCACCAACTTTTTTTCTCGCTCCATAACTAGACATCGCCCAATTCGATGCGTCATGTATCTTGGCGAGCTGTTAGGCAACCCTTCAGATCCATAGCAGTTTCGAGAGCCTCGATATACACCATGGCTTCTTCAAGTCGATCCTACAATGTTGGAGTTCTCTCCCCCACAGTGATGGACTTGAGGCTGACTGGTCGTAGGACGCCATTGATGCGCTCAACTCACTCCAGACGCCCTTCGATATAATAGAGGCGCGGAGGAAGGCTGGCATTAGACCAGATGCCGTGTCTATCAAGGAGATGAGGACGTATCTTGATCGAATCGGCTATACTGTGAGGCTTGGCAAAAAAACCCGCTTGATGTCATGACTAACAAGACCAACAGCCCGCAGACTTGGATCGCCTCAAGATAGTTCACGTAGCAGGAACCAAAGGCAAAGGTAGCACATGTGCCTTTGTCGACTCCATTCTCTCCCAGTATCAGCACACACATCCTGCTCTACGCAAGACGGGCCTCTTCACCTCTCCGCACCTCATCGCCGTGCGTGAGCGTATTCGCATCAACTCGACGCCCATCTCGGAGGAGCTCTTTGCAAAGTACTTTTTTCAAGTCTGGGACCGTCTAGAGGCGGCACCCAAGAGAGAAGGCAATGACCTCATGGCACCCCGGCCCATCTATGCCCGCTACTTGACGTTGATGAGCTGGCATGTGTTTCTTCAGGAGGGCGTGGACGTTGCCGTGTACGAGACAGGCATTGGAGGTGAATACGATGCTACTAATGTCGTCGAGAGGCCTGTAGTATCAGGGATCAGCACGCTGGGCATCGATCACGTCTTTGCCTTGGGCGACACGGTTGCAAAGATTGCATGGCACAAGGCCGGTATTATGAAGACCGGCAGCGCGGCCTTTACCATTGAGCAGGTTCCCGAGGCGGACGAGGTCCTCAGGAAGAGAGCGGTGGAGAAGAAGGTTGACCTGAAAGTTCTGGATATCGACTCTCGGCTGGAGGCTGTCAAGATTCGACCAGACGCCGTCTTTCAGAAGCGCAATGCCACCTTGGCTGTTGCCCTAGCTGAGACTGCTTTGAGCAACATTGGAGTTCCACTCCCACCCAAAACAGAACCCCTGCCGAGGGGGTTTGTCGATGGTCTCGAAAAGGTTGTGTGGAGAGGCCGATGCGAGGTCAAGAAGGAGGAAAAGGTGACCTGGCACGTCGACGGCGCTCACACATCCGACAGTCTCAAGATGTCAGCCAAGTGGTTCAAGGATGAAACTTCAGGACGGTATGTTGCTCCATATTCAGCCCCTATTCATACAACTGATTCGCCCCATAGCCCCGGCCCTCGTGTTATGATCTTCAACCAGCAAGGCCGCTCCGAGGCTGTCGACTTCCTTGATTCTGTGTTCAAGGTGACGAAGCGAGACGGAAAACCTGCTTTCGACCATGTCATCTTCTGCACAAATGTGACCTACGCGGCCTCTGGTTATAAGCGAGACTTTGTCAACCACCAGTATGATCCAGCCGAGATCGACAAGATGACGGTTCAGCATCGTTTCGCCGAGAAGTGGTCGGCCCTGGACCCAAAAGCCACCGTCAAGGTGACGCCGACGATTGAACAGTCCATCGACTATGCCCGACACGTCGGCGAGAGTCTCCCCGAGGGTGAGATGGTGCAGGCATTGATTACAGGGAGTCTGCATCTCGTTGGCGGAGCTCTGGGAATTCTGGAAAAGGCTGATGCTCTGTGACTGGGAAAAATAGAGGCGCATTCTTCTGGATGGGTGGTTATGCATATTAGAAGGAAGGCATCTATAATAGACCCTCGGGCTCCAAGGCCCGCAAGATACCCCCTGCGAGATACATGCTCCCCGTCGCAAGGACCTTTTGGTGTGAACCGTCTTGTTCCGCAATCTTTCTTGCTTCAGCGACTGTATCATGAATGTTGTCAAACGTCTTTGTATGGCAGCTAGGTGCCCTTTCATCCATCGTTCGGGCTACCCGAAGTTGTACTTCCAGGTCTCTCGCCTCGCTATCGACAGGCCTCTCTTGATCGTTTCTCGTAAAAAAGGCATGGCTAAAGATATTTTCCCGCCCCGAAGCATGTCGAATAGCGTCGAGTAGAACCATCAAGAGCTCAGCTGCGTCTCTCTCCTGTTGGTTAAAGACAAGGACTGCCGATTCATCTGGACCAAGCGTAGCAACGAACCACTTGGCAACCTCTTGCATGCTGTCCTTGGTATGCGCACCATCCAGATGCCATCCAATGTTCCCCTGCTGGATGATTTCACAGCGGCCTCGAATGTTTGCCTCCTTCAGACCCTGAACCATCTTGTCTGGGAGGTTTAGAAGGGCAGTCTTGGGGTCACTGTCCATGCCCAGATGCTCCCGTACAGCGAGCACAGCGAGTGCTTGGTTATACTTTTGGAAGTTGCCAGGTAGCCTGCCTGGCACGCCTCCCCATTTTTCAACAAGAGCGTCGTCCAGTTCAATAAGCTCGGCGCCTTTCTCTGCCGCCCTCTCTTGCAGGACACGCCTCACGGTTGGCCTCTCCTCTATTTTGCGGACAAAACCACGCACACCCGGCTTGAAGATTCCAGCCTTGTGCCAGGAGATCTTCTCAACTGTGTCGCCTAGCATGGCAACGTGATCGATGCCCAGCTGCGTCAAGACGGCGACCGAGACAGCCTCAGGCGGCACCACGTTGGTAGCATCATATTCGCCACCGATTCCACACTCGAGAACAACACTGTCAACCTTCTCTCGCAGGAAGATGTGCCATGCGAGGATGGTCATGAATCGGAAGAAGAAAGGTTTAGAGTTTGGTCCCTCGGCCTCTGAAGTGCTCATGCCTTCTTTCTTGGCCGCGTCGGAGAATCGCTCCCAGAGCTCGAAGAAGGCCTCAGCGAAAAGGCCCTGGGAAACGGGCTCGCCTTGGATGGCAATGCGTTCTCGAGGGCTGACGAGATGCGGGCTCGTATATGTCCCAACTATTTCATACTGTCGCAGCATACCTGTAGCAAAAGCGCTAACAGAGCCCTTTCCCTTTGTGCCAGCGACATGTATGTGTCTGAGGCGAGCGAGGTCCTTGGGCTCGTAACCTGCGCGGCGGAGCCATTGCCGCATTTCCGGGATGGCCAGGGCATTGAGATCCTCGGCTGGCTTGTTGGCAGAGCTGGAGCCGGGAGTCTTTTTAAACAGATGGGTGATTTGGCGGTTGGAGTAGAGTTGCGAGAGGAGGCCAAGAGCGTCGCTGTAGCTGCGAGATGCGGTGGTGATGCATCGACTAGTGCTTGTTGAGCTCATGGCTAAGATGCGCGCTCTGGCGTGGCTGCTGAGCAATGAGCAACAATATCGCATTGCTTGACAATCATTAATCGCGCCTTATGAGCGTTTGATATGTCATGCTGTGTAGAGTCAAGGTTAGGGATGAGTTTTTGTTGGTGGTGTCAATTGAAGTGGGAAAAGAGACTGCCTAATTCGTCAACCAGCTTCAGGCTTGGATTAATTATGGTTTAACTTCATCATCATAACCTCTTCTTCCCCTTACCTACATATGCACCAGAGAGAGAATAAGGGGGTATACATAGGTAGGTATATGCATGTTAATATTTTGTGATGTAATTTCAATATTTTCATTTCAAGGTTAATATATACTCATTTGATTTCACTCTAATCTTCTATTGCCTCTCTCCCCTTGCACTTTTGAGACTTGTAAACCATGAATCCAATCGGAGTTAAAGCCAGCAAGTAGACAACAATTGTCTCAATTATCCAGACCTAGACCTCTGCCTCGTCCTCTCTTGGCCAGGCCACCAACCCCTCATCGGCATGTCGTCATAGACGACATTGATAAATTGTTGCGGGTCATGGACGTGATAGTAGTATACCTCGTGGCCGCAAGGGCCAAAAGCCTACGTCAAGAGGATATCCTCGAGCCTGAGACCCCGCAGCCTAAGTCCGGAGAGAGAGTGAAGGTCGTAGGGGTGTACTGTCAGCTGGGCCGTCCACTGCGGATCATCTGTCAGGTCGTCAAGGTAGTAGGTGCGGAAGAAGCTCGCATGGTCTGGGTTGTCCTCGCAGGGCATCCTCGCAAACCCTCCCCCCTCGTGGTCGACGTTGGCCTCGCTCCAGTAGATGCCCTCCCTCATGAACCTCGGCACGCCGTGAGCGCTGACCCGAAGGAAGACTTCCTCTCTTGATATATGCCTGTCACCCACCCCAGACATAGTTACCAACATGGAAGGCGACTTGGCCGTAAGCAGCAGAAACACCTACCATCACTTCGGCCTGCCGTTGGGCATGACAATCCAACCCCTAGGGGATTGTCTCGAGAGAATCAGGTCGTACTGAAGCTGATATCATGAATGAAGCCAGACAATAGCTACCTCCCTACTCATCCGGTCAACGGCCCGATGGAGGGGAACAGACATGACAATATCGCATCCCAACATTTCGTCAAGTTCCCCATGGGGGCCTTTGTACTTGACGGGAGACACGGCATTGGCGGAAACACGTCGTTTGACAAGAACTGGTCACCTGAGAGCAACCAAATGGTGTGCCACGCCCTCATCGTCTATTGCTATCTAATACACGGGCATTGAACCCCTCTAGACACGACGACACCAGGGACAAATATACAGAACAAATGAGACAGCTCCTTTTGTTTAGTTTAACCTTAATCCACCCGAAGGCTCTGCAGACGGGCCTCTGTGGCAATCACCTAGTCATCGTGTTAGCAGATTGTTCAACATCAGCCGGGGGTACACTTACGTCGAGAGCCTGCTGAACCTCCAACACCTTACGAACCTCACCCAGCCAATCCTTGCTCAAAGTCTTGGCCCATCCCTCCAGGCCGTTCATCTCTCGCGCCGCCGAGTCCAAATCACCCTCCTCCAGGTATGTCTGGGTGCGGGTCAGGACGCTCTCCACATCGTTGCCATCTGCGAGACCCTGCTTCTTGAACATGACGTGACTGAGCACCCAGCTGGATGCGTGGCTGGCAACGCCGGCCTCATCGGGCAGCAGCGAGGCCTTTCGGACCTCGTTGGCGACACGGCGGAATCGGTCAATCAGCTGAGAAGAAGTAGAGATGCCGCGCTGGTAGGCGGTAGGGTTCACAGAGGCGATGGCGGCGTTGACAACAGGGTCGTCTGAGGCAATCTCTCGGAGGGCCACGAGCTCGCGGATAAAGGGGCGAGGGTGGTGGTCATCCTCTAGGCTTGCTCGCACAGCCTCAACGGCAACGTGCAGCTGCTGGGTCTGAAGGTTGCTGTCAAGAACCTCGTTCCAGCCAGTTGTGAGCTTCTCAAGCTCCGAGACGGCAGAAGACAGAGTAGTCAGCTTGCCTAGTCGGCTCTCACGCTCCTGCTCAACCTGGTTCTCCACATCCTTGACAAACTCCTTCTTAAGGGCGAGGGCTTGCTCGAGGAGCTGGTTCTGGAGCTTCTCCTCGTTGAGCTTCCGCTCACGCTCAAGAAGAACCTTGACCCGGCCCTCGTAGTTCTCGCGGACCTTCTTCATCTCCTCCTCGAACTCATGTCGCCATTGGCTCTCCTGGCTGATCATGGCGCTCTCGACACGGTCAATCAGGTCGGTGGCGGCCTTGTCGAACTCACCGATCTTGTCCCGGACCTGGCCAGCTGCCTTCTTCTCAAACTCTTCCTTCATGACCTTGAGCTTGCCTCCAACCTTGGTGATCTCATTCTTGGCCTTGCTGACGGAGGATCCGTAGCGGCCATGAGCACCATCGGCGTTGATGACTAGGATGAGGTCATTTACCATGTGGACGAGGTCCTGGATGACAGGCTCCCTGGCATCATCCAATGACAGAAGGTCAATCGGCTTCAGAGGAGGGTACCGGGATGGTTCATTGACCTCGGGGGCCTTGAAACCGGACTCGGACCGAGGAGTGGGAGCGGGAGCGGGGGTAGAGGCAGGCTTCTCAACAACCTTAGCAGTAGGTTTCGGCTCAGCAGCCTTGGGTTTGGGTGCCTCAGCCTTGGGCTCCTCCTGCTTCGCAGGAACGGGGCCAGCGCTGGAGCGTCGAGTACCATCGGCAACCCTCCATGAGGCACCGCTCTGGGCGGGGATTCTGACGGCACCATCCGCATCTCGGGACTTGGCGCTGGTAGCGCTGTTGGGGAACCTCTTCTTGTACTCCATCTCCTCGAGGTAAAGGACGGCCTGCTCGCCGAATGGGACGTATCCGGTAAAGAAATCGTGGAAGTTGTCGTTGATGCGAGAGTACCAGACGCCTCCAGCGAAGCCGACAGCACCAAGGACGAGGAGAGTAAATACAAAGTTCCTGAGCCTGCGGAAGAAGCCCTTCTTCTTGGGAGCTGGGGGAGGAGGGGGAGGAGTCGTCGTCTTGGGAGCGTCTACAGTAGCAGCCCTGGTCTCTCCGACATCGTCAATGGTGGTCTCGTGGATCTTGTCAGAGGCGACGGACTGGGTGTTCGGCAGGACGGGGGAGGATTCGGATTCGGACTTCTTGTCGACAGCATAGTGACGCTGGAGAGATGCGGTTAGTGTTTCCCGGCATCCGTGGGTGACGTCTGAAGGGCAAGCTCACCTGGCCGACGAGGGCAGCGCGCCGCGAGGCCGCAATGGGCCATTGGCGAGCGGCAGCGGCCACAGAGGGCCTACCACCGAGCACCCTCACAGACCGAAGCGAAGTTCGCAACATGAGGGAATGCAATGGCGAACAGGGCGCGGTTCGCGATGCGGGTTGAATTCGGTTAGATGGAGTTGAGAGCAGCTTCAAAAACGCTCAGGGTAAAAGTTCGGCTAAAGCCAGCTCCGGATCCGCTAACATGCCCGAGCGGCAGGAACCGGGTGACGCAACTACCTAGATACTGATATTGATACTGGCAGTGAAAAGCGGAACATGAGAACATGTCATCACGATAGGAATTGGCTTGAATATGGACGATTTATATGTGGCCATAACTTGTCTTGTTTTACCGTATTTTCTGTCAGAAAATCCTGTCTTCAATGCTATTATACAATATAGAGTTGAGCCGGTTGTGACACTATCAGCATGTGAGCACGGCCAAGACCTAGTTCTGTATCAACCACGTCACAATACATGTTCAGATACCTCGTGCTTCAGGGAATTGCTGTTGGCCTCAACTGAGTGATGCCTGAAACGAAATGCAGCTGCCTGGTCCTTACCCCGCGTTCTCGGCACTCATGAAGCAATCACTTGCCATTTTCAGCTCACGTTGATCTAACAACAGCGGTCTATTCAGACGCTGAAAACATAATAGGGAAATGCTACAGAGCGCATTGTACAAACTCTCCTGCTCATTCATCCCACAAGCCACTCTATCTCTCTCCGTGGCGCCTCAAGTGCTGAACTGGGGCAGTTGTAAGCACTCGGGAACCACCCAAACCACCGCGCGACAAAATTCAAGTTCGGTATTAAAAAGTATGGACTGAACTGATTCCCTCCAAACCCAAAGACTCCAGTAAGTATGTGACGCGCCCCAGCTCATTAAGCAACTCGGATCGGAGCCTGTGAATGACACCTGCTATGCATGTACCCGCGCCGAGCTCTCTTGTGTGGTGAATTCGCGGGAGCGTAGTGAAAGGTTGCCTCTAATCTCGATGACTCAAACTCGGAATGGGATTTAGCAGGCACAGGGACCGCTGATGTTGGTGTTGGAATTCTCAGGAGCCAGACTGACTCCTGGTCGTTGACCCGGTCGAGCGTGTCGGGGGCCGGCCTGGTCCAAGGGAAGCTTCTTGGCGATGGCTGTGAAGAGGTTCGACACGTTCTCGGCTGTCTTGGCCGACGTCTCGAAGAAGAGAAGGCCAGCCTCGCGGGCGTAGGCCTCAGCGTCGGCTGTGGGGATGGCACGCTTATCGGGCTGCTCCGTGACCAAATCCAGCTTGTTTCCTGCAAGAGCGATGATGATGTTCTCGTTTGCCTGGCGTTGGAGCTCCTTGACCCACGCCTTTGCCTTGTCTAGTGATGCCTAATACGAGTTTAGCAGTTGCTAAGGGGACCAGTTCAGCCTAGGATTGGGCATACGGATTGGGTGATGTCGTAGACAACAACAGCGCAGTTGGCGTTTCGGTAGTACATGGGAGCCAGCGACTTGTAGCGCTCCTGACCGGCCGTATCCCAGATCTCGAACTTGACAGTGGTGTTCTCGTCGAGCGAAATGGTCTGGGTGAGGAAAGCAGCGCCGATAGTAGACTCGCGATAAGAATCGAATTGGTCCTAGAGGGCGTATGTGTGAGTCCCGAGCACAGTGAGGTGGGGTTCAGGCCGCTTTTACCTTGACAAATCGCAAAACTATTGAGCTCTGAACAGATATGTCAGTATGGAATCATGGTGGAGGCCATGGCTGCGATATACCTTTCCAACGGCAGACTCGCCTGTAGCAGTGATTAGCGACTAATGAACCGGACTGAAAGAGTGGCTGGGACATGTCATACCCAGAAGAACCAGCTTGAATTGCGCGAAACGGGTGTTGGTGCCGCGGGCGCCAGCGGGAGGTGCTCGGGAAGCCATATTGGGAGACGGGGATGCTGTGTCGAGATGAGAGTGCACGGAGGAGCTTCAGCGAAGGCCGGCGGTAGTGGCGGTATGACTGCTGGTGTTGCTGGGGGTTGGGGCAGGCAGTCGGACGTGTCCTAGACAACGGCGTGGAGCGAGGTCGGGTTTGGCAGCGTATCGAGAACTCGGCCGTGGGATGTGCTGTCCGTCGATATAGGATGGATAACTGCAGTAGTAGACAGCCGGACAACAAAGAGATGGAGAGAGGAAGAGTCGACGGGAGGCTGAAAGGTGAGAGGCGAGTGCGAAGAGATGGGCTCTAAGTTGGTTTGGGATGGTGACGGCCTTGAGAAGAGGGACCCAACTAGAGCGGCTGCCTTGGTCGTGACTGGCTAGGGACTCACGAGGCACACGTCAGGGTGCCAGGCAGGCCCTTTTTCTAGCGGCTGTGCCACTGTAGGATACGGCAGGACGGGGTCTTGAGGGCCCGAGAAGGGGTGCCACCGGTACGTATCCCTCGAGCACGCACGCAAGCACGCGCAATCTGACCTCACAAGAAGGCGGTACCTGGATGTCTGAGGCGTCATGGCAGGACTAGCAAGTACCTCGGGCCCTCCACTGTGCCCGTTCATCGGCCATTCACAAGCCTCACTCATCCTTGTGACGTGCATCATTAGAGCGGCGCGCCACATCCACTCTTGGCTTCCCTTATCCATGTGGCTGTGCCCTAGCTTCGCTGGCCTCATGGCTCACGCCGTCTTGAGCTTCTGTTCTAATCAATCATCTCGGCCCATCCCTCGCGTCGAGTCCCTTTTCTCAGGCCCTTCTTTCTTAGCCTTCAAGGGCAGACAAGTCGCCGATCTGGCCACTCCCCAGTCCCCGGCTTGCACTTTAATTCTACAAGCTTTCCGGCCGTTCCTGACCTTCAACTCAATTCAAGCTCCTCCGATCAAGCTCCCAGAAGCTTGACCACACCGCCCATGATGGCACAACTCCACGCCTCCAAACTCCCTTATCGCGACATCAATGTCAAGGTCACCAACGACTCGTACACCTTCACCTCGCCCTCGTCCCCCGATGCGCCTGCCCTCGTCATCGACCGTCCGACTGGCGATGTTCGTCTGAGCCCAGGCGGCGCCGCGTCTGGCAAACGAACGACTCGTGTCTCGAGTATTGCCGGTATTCTGGGAATCATCCAGCTCCGACTTGGTTCGTCTCTGCTACGCCGACCACTTGGATAACTCTAGCTGGTGCTGGCTGGTGCAACAACGCTGACCATATCAAGACAAATATGTCATCTTCATCACAAAGGCTCAGCCCATGGGCCGCCTCAAGGGCCACATGGTATACAAGGTCGCTGCCACCGAGATTCTACCCATGCGCGAGCGTCTGATCCATGACCCCGACGAGGACATCTTTATCGAGCTCCTCAAGACATTCCTTGCCTCGGGGCCCATGTACTTTTCCTACTCCATCGACCTCACCAACTCCTTCCAGCGCCAGTCCCTCGCCGACACGTCCAAGCCCTTGTGGATGCGGGCCGATGACCGCTTCTTCTTCAACAAGTATCTCCAGAGCGACCTGATCGAGTTCCGTAACCATGGTGCCCGGTCCCAGCCCGGTGCGCAACCGGCCATCGACCCTTATATCCTGCCGTGCATATTTGGCATGCTCGAGATCAAGCCTACCAAATTCAAGAACCACCCTCTGACTATGGTGCTCATCTCTCGACGCTCACGCCACCGGGGTGGTACAAGATATTTTACACGTGGTGTAGATGAGGACGGACATGTTGCCAACTACAATGAGACAGAGCAGGTCATCATTCTCAATGACAGCAACAGTGGACTCGGTGGATATGCAGGCAGCTCAGACATGCAGAGTGGCAAGTTCGGCGCTGGCGCTGGCCAGGAGATGCAGATCTTCTCCTACGTTCAGACCCGCGGAAGTGTCCCTACATTCTGGGCAGAGATCAACAGCCTCCGCTATGTCCCCAAGCTCCAGATCCGTGGTATCGATGCGGCCCTCTCTGCCTCTCAGAAACACTTTGACGAACAGATCCGCTTGTATGGCGACAACTACCTCATCAACCTCGTCAACCAGAAGGGCCGTGAGCGTCGGGTCAAGGACTCGTACGAGAAGATGGTTGAGAAGCTCATGTCTTCCCCCAAGGAGCTACACGAAGCCGACCTCCTTACTGAGGAAAAGTTCACCACGATACAGCCTGAGGGTAGCCGCCAGGAGTTTGACCGGTTGCACTACGTCTACTTTGACTACCACAGCGAGACCAAGGGCATGAAGATGCACAAGGCATATGCCCTCATCGAGAAGTTGGCTGATGCCCTCGACAAGCAAGGCTACTTCCGGGCCGTCGACACGCCATCTAGCATCGACGGTAACCTCGACGCTCGCAAGTACCAGACGAGCGTCATGCGCACCAACTGCATGGACTGCCTCGACCGAACCAACGTGGTCCAGAGCATGTTCGCCCGCCATACCCTTGACCGCATCTTTGAGGATGTTGGCTTCATGTCCCGGGGCTCCTCGTTCCGTGACGAGGACGCTGCCTTTGAGGACATCTTCCGTAACATCTGGGCCGACAATGCCGACGTCATTTCCACCGCCTACGCCGGCACCGGCGCCATGAAGACGGACGTGACCCGAACCGGCAACCGAACCAAGGTCGGTGCCCTCCAGGATGCCCGCATCGGCATCACGCGTTACTTCCGCAACAACTTCCTTGATGGTCCTCGACAGGACTCTTTCGATCTCTTCCTCGGAGCCTACCGGCCAGGCTCCACCAACATTGGCACCACTCTTGTCTTCACTGACCGCCGTCCCATCCTGATCCAGGCAATTCCCTACATTCTCGCATTTAGCGCATTTATTATTTTTGTCGGTCTCTTCACCCGCCGGGCCCCTGACGCGAGCGTCCTGCCCATGCGTATCTTCCTCTTCTTCTGGTCCATTGTCGCACTCTGGACCTTTAGCTTCGTTTGGGGCCACGGCATGCTCTATGTAAGTCTTCTTGCCCATGCTCTCTGCCAAGCAGCAACTAACTTCCCTCAAGGTCAACTGGCCCCGTCTCAACCCTCGACCATACGCTGTGGAGGGTTACAACGAGCACTATGCCAAGGCACGCAAGGACACCGTCATTGGACCCTACGTGGCTAAGCACGAGAGGGGTCTCAGCACGGCGCGGTACCTCAACGCGGAGGAGGGCAAGAAGAGGATCGAATAAATCAAAAAGGGGGTGCAACGGTGTTGGTGTTCATCTAGGAGTGCGTCATTTGCTGGCGAAGTGGTTCGGTTCAGTTTCAATGTTTTTTTTTTCAACCAGGGACTGTAGAACCCTGCCATTTTTCGAGACCAGCTTCCAGAGGAGGAGAGTTTCTTAGTCGTTGTAATGATGGATTAGTTGTCGACATGGCTTTTTATCCTACACGCTTTTCTGTTGTAATATGGGATGTGAATATATATAGGGATACAGGAGAGAGACAAAAAAGAGTTGTAAGAGAGAGTGTAAAAGACGGTGTTTGTCTTTGGTATTAGGTCAAGTTACATAGTTACAGAGATGATGCTTGAAAAGAAACGAGAAACAAAACAGAGGTCGCTTAAGCAGAAGAAAGGTCGTACACTCCGAGGCTATATGCTGCCACTCGCTGCCACCGTCGTCGCAACAACACCCAAAGGGGCTCCCACTGCGCCGCGCCATGCTACCCTCATCGTGGAAGAAAAGGGGTATCAATATCGGACCTTGTCGTGTGTCCAAAGAAGAAAGGAAAAAAAGGGGGGGCAAGGATAGGTAGTAAAAGGATAGAGAATAGGTAGAGTCCGTGGTAATGATGAGAATGTGTGGATGTGAAATGATGTGGTGGTAACCTCTTGTACCATCCGATGCCCCTTGTAGAAAACTCCTCTTCCGCACCGACTCCCCTCTTCCAAACTCCAGTCTTTTTTTTTTTGTTGCGTCGTGAATGGGGCTCTCTCGTCTTCTCTTCTTTGCCCCTTTTCGTCCTTCGTCTATAGCCACAGCAGCCACCTGATACCTCCCAACACGCCCTGTCCAAGGCCCAGAACGATTCTAAAGATGGTGACGACGAACCAGACGTACCACATGAAGCCGACGAGCACCCACTCGACGACGGACCACATGCCTCGGCGGAGCCATCTGAACCTTCTGCGTCTGTTGCGCATCATCTTCTCGATCAGGTCGAGGACGTGCTTGACCTTGAGGAGTTGACCCAGGGCAAGGTCTTTGCCCGTCTCGTCAGCTTGGTCCGCACCCTCGCCTGTCATGCCTGATAACTCATCTGCGATACGAGATCGCACGCACCAGATGCGCTCTTCCAACTTTGGACGCGTCTGGCCTGTAAACCGATCTGCTGAAGTCTGCCATTGCTCCATTGAGGTCTGGATGGCAACTCCCAGCGTGCGGCTCGCCAGGGGGAAGTGATCGCAGTAAGGTATGGGGTCGTCAGACGGCAGTGACTTCTTGGGAGTCAGCTTAGCAATCTCAACCCAGGGCACGCTTGCAACATTCGACTGAGTTGAGCAGCCAAGCGTCTTCAGGCTATCCTTGCCAAGGGGCCTCTTGGGCTCTTGAGCACGGCGGGAAATCTCCATAGCCTTGATACCAGACGTAAGAATAAGCGTTCGCAGTCGGGCAATCTCTCTCTTGGAGAGGTGTCCCTCTTGGGGAAGGGCTTGGTTCGCGATGGACCACTTTCTCGCCTTGAAGTTGTCAGGCTCATCGAACCGAACCATAGGTCCAACCTCATCGGTGTTCTTCTCCGTAGTCCGAGGGCCATCCCTAGCGCTTTCACGGCCTGATTCCGTTTCCGACACCTCAGGCTCGGCAGGAGGAATCTCTTCGACTTTTCGTGGGTCCGTATCATCAGGCACATCAAGCTTTGGTGGCCTAAGGACAAGACCGCGAGGCTTAGCTTCATTCAGCTTCTTCATATCAGTTGATGATGATTTGTGGTTGTCCGGCAGCCCTGACTGGACGCGTGTGTCGGCAATAGGCTGGAACTGTGGCATTGTGTCCAAGAAGTGTTTCGGACTCTGTTGGGGCTCGGGCTTGTTTCGCCTTGAATTCGACCGTGACAGAGTGAGGGATAATCGTGCTCTTCCCTTGGATTGGTCATTATCCGATTCATCGGCTGAGAGAACCTCGGTCGATGGATCCAAGGGCATCTCCCGTTTCCATAGTATATCACCAAGCCTTGAAACGCCGCCTCGGATTACAGTATCGATCCGAGGCCCCTTGAAGATTCCTCGAAGACCAACCTGATCATCGCCCCGAGGCCTAACGCTGCCCACGCTGCGCTGATACCTGTGGCCCTCGTAGGTCTGTCGCGAGTTGGACGGGTGACGTTCAAGCGGCTTAGTCTCGGTAGGTGAGACAGGTTCAGGTATAGACGGCCGACGGCTAGACGATTCGGTATCGGCAGGTTCGTCATCCTCCTCCTCACGACTCTTGTCTCGGAATATTTGCTTGACCTTAGTGAAGGGGTTCCTTGACGGAGATGAAGATCGACTGGATGGAGCAGAGAGTTCAAACCCAGTTGGTGGCGCTGACAGACTTTGCTGCGGGATGAGTTCAGGAGACATTGGCTGAGGAGAGTCGATGTCTTCCACATGGTGTTTTCCACGTTTAGACCCTCCTCCCGTGTATCTCCCCAGATGTGGCCGAGACGAAGACTCGACCACGCCTTTGCCCTGCACAAGGCGAGGGTCCGAGTCGCTAGGCTCTGTTATAGACCATTTCCTAAGACCAGGTGATTTCAGGGGGATGACATGCTCGGGGAATGCAGAGCCGTCAGCTTGCATATGCTCCGCCTCGGTTTCCTGGACATGGGAAAGCCTCTGCTGTCTCGTCTCTCGAGCAATCATCTCCAGCATCTGCTTCTCCAAAAGTTCGTTGTCGCGACTGGATATTGTTCCCGCCCGACGCGGCCGTCGAATCCTTCCCTCACTCTTCACTTCGTCTTCGCTGCCAGAGTCAGACAATGAACCGCGTCGCTTTCGCAAGAAATCATGGTGATTGTGAGTCGAGCTCGTATGTCGATGGAACGACCCCATGTCGTGCAACTTTTGCTTCGCACGGCCTCGGTGGCTCGCTTCAGAAGTGTCTATATCGATCTTGAGAGGCTTGTCTGAACTTGCATCCGCATCCTCAAGTGTCTTGGTGACAAATGGCGACACACCCGTCCCCAGTTCGTCGGTCTGCCTTGACATTGGCCGGCTGATGTCGGCTGTTTGTGGGTATATCTTGCCCAAGAATCTATCCTCAATGAGCTGCTTGTGGTGGTCTTGTTCTAGCCAGTAAGCATCTGCAATCAAATCGCATGGCTCAATGAACCAATCCACTCTTGGACGTCTAACCCGAAGAGCGGCCTGCGCGGCAGAGTCCGATGCCATCTGCGGATCAATATCCTCCGCACCAGGGAACGGAGGCAACGCAGGAGTGTCGCTAGAAAGGAGGTCTCTTGCTGCTCGATCTGCTGCCTCATTGACCCAATCTTTGACTGATTCGACATCGCCAAATCCCTGCTTCTCGCCATCGATCGCCATCCTTTCGCGCGCTCGAACTTTTCGGTTTCGAATGTACTGCAAAGGGTTGTACTCTCGGCCAAGAGGAATCATGAACTCTCTGCTGCCGAACGACATCATCTTCCTCTCAGTTGGTGAACCCGGTGGGCTCGCCCCTGCAGGCCTGTCATAACCCATCTTGAGAGGAGGAAGAACAGCTAACAAGTGCCGGTATTGGGCCATGAGCTCGAGGTGTTCCCTGGCCTTCTGCGCTCTTGCTAGTGTTGAGGTAGAGAAGTGGTAACGGTATGGGGCGTCGGTGGTCGTCTCAAAAGGAGAGCGAAGAGGGCTAGTAGACCTCACGCCGGTAAGCCGTGGTGTAAGAGCTTGGTTTGGTAGGGACTGGTTTGGCATCGGCGATACGCCCCGGCTTGTTTTCCTCTGCTGTTGCAGATGGGCTCTGAGATTGCTGCCAGCCTGATTGTCTTGAACGGGTGCCAAACGAGGTGGGTTCGCGCGGCTGTGGTTGCGCCGCGAAGCTATACGTCGGGATTCACTCAGATTCAAGGCCATGTTGACTATCTGAGTAGAATCGACGTCGAGCGCAGCGCCCTGCTGCGGAGCTGGTGGTCTACGACCTCGTCGATGGCCGTCATGTCGCTTGTTAACAAAGAGCTCCTCCTGAGACGTATCCGGTGACACAACTCGAGCTCGATTACCGCCACCGGAGCCGATGCCGAGCCCAAGGTCGCGAGGGGCGCTGGAAGAGTATGGCTCCAAAAGGTCTTTTCCCTTTTGCTGCGAGGTGTTTCGGGGCCCGCGCCGCTGGTTGGACGAGTCATCGTCGCCAACGACGGCATCCTGAAGTAAGAAGGCGCCGCTCGTCTGCGGCTTGTGTGATCGCCGTGATCGGTTTCTCTTCGGTCGGCCGGCTTGGAGGGCGCTGCTCGCATTGGCGGCGCCGCGGGATCTGGGATTGAATCGGGGGAGAAGCTCGTCGTCGGAGAAGGCGAGAGGTCGTTCGGGCGATAAAGGGGCACTGAGGAGGGCGCCGATGCTGGCCTCGCCCCTTTCGGCGGTGTCGTAGCTGAACCTCGTAGGATACTCTGGCGTCACCGGGCCAGATCGTCTCCCGTAGGCGCTCAGGGACGACGGGGCACGCAGGTCCGCCATTGCGATGTGCTATCACATACCACGCCGACGCTCAGCTCGGGAGAGAGGCGGGGGGGGGGGCTCTGTCGTCAGTGTTGATGGATAGAGCAGGGCAGCATTTTTTCCTCCAAGGGTCCTGGTCGATCGGAGCACGAGATCCCAGTCGAAGGTGTTGTCCTTGGTGACGACGGCCTCGAGGTCGACCCCGGACTAGTAGTTGAAGCGGTAGGTAGGCGAGAATAGCGTAGGTAGGTTCTGCAGTGGATAGTGTCGCCAGCCCAGCGGAAAAGACCGCCTTCAAGAGCTCATGGCGCTCCGCAACGGATGGATGGACACAGTATGCGATGCGAGTGAATTTTTTGTGTAGTTGTGTCGTTGCACCTGCAGAACATAAAGGATTGGATGCTTCTCCAGTACTGTACTCCATGCGGCGGCGGCCCCTGCCTTGTTCTAAGAACTGGTTGACTTCCATTTTAGGTTGGAGGGTCCCAGCACGTCACGGGAGCGCTACAGGACCCTCGACCCCCGGTAACAGGGCCGTCTACGCCTCTCCCACCTCTTCCACTTCTTCCAGGTTCCTTAGTATGCACGGCCGTGGCGGGCTGTGACGCACACATCTCTTTGGGTGGCAGCCACGATGTAAGGTACAACACTTTTGGAGCTTCTGTCACGAAAGTCCAAGTACCGGGGAGACTCCAGCCCGAACCCCGATCGCCGTGGATCACATGAGAGAAACAACGCACCACCACCACCTCACTCACACACACACATGTCCACACTCCAGCCTCGAGCTGAACTCCAACGTCTCAGTTGCTGAACAAGGCGGGGTTTCAGGGGCAGCCCGATGGATCTGATTAATAAAGTCATGCGACTGGGCATTTTGACTCACCTGTCGGGCTCATGGCTAGGCCGTTGACCCGTGTTCCGATGTCTTCCAGTGTCTTGCTAGTAGTAAGTGGTGTTTCGTGTAGGTCTTTGTTGTTACACCCTGTCTATCCATCCAGGTCTGCCAACTTGCGCCTCGGCTCTAGGAATAGTTACAGCTCTCTACTAGCTTACAAATAAAGTACATGTGTTCGGGAGATTGTACGGTATACACCGCTATGGTCGTCATCATCACCGTCTTTCCTTCTCTTCCTCGCTTTAGGCCGAGGCTGGTAGCCCACCAACAACATGCTCGCATCTGCCACACAAGGCGTCTTCGGCCGGCGCCACATATCGCCAGCACCGAGAGCACTTCTCTTGCCTTGGCGGCTGCACGTGCACCTTGACTTTGGCGTCTTGGATCTCAAACTCTTGCGAGTAAGACCAGTCTGCATTCTCAGAGACGGGCTGGTTCACCTCGACGGATGACACCACAAACATGGCCTCCAACTCATCCAGGTACCGTCCAAGAACGGCCAAGGTCTTGCCCTCCTCCACCACCAGGTTGACTGAGCACTGGAGGGAGCTGCCAAGTACCTTGTCGGCACGAGCCTGCTCCAGAGTTGCCTTGACGGCGCTGTGCACCTCCGAGATGATGGCTGTATCTTTGCGCAACACGTCTTGTGGAATCGTGAAGCGGAGAGGGTCAACTACGGGAGAGCTGTACAGCTGTCGTGCCGGGTTCTCCAGGGATCTAGCCTCGTAGTCAGCATATCGGCCTTTGCATTGCCGCGCATTGACGACTTACGTGTCTTCTGCCATCCACGCTGGCCGATGCGACCACGCTTCTTCGACCAGTAGAGGGGTGATGGGTGCCAGCATGCGCAAAAATCCGATAAAGACAGGTTCCAAGATGCCACCTCCGTCGCCACAATACAGACGGTCCTTGAGGGCCTCCAGATAGAACGCCGACAGGTCTGTCGCGACCCAGCGGTTAATCAAGCCGGTCGCTCTGTGGAACTCGTAGTTGTCGTAGGACTCCATGACCTGGGACATAGTATCCGAGAGTTGAACCAGTGCAATTTGATCCAGCTTTGTTAATTGGCTCTGTCGGGCCTCCTGGTTAAGCGAACCCAGAAGCATCTTGATGATGGTTCGGTACTTGATCAATGCAGTGTGAATGGGCTGGAGGATTGTCTGTCCGATGAGTACGTCCGTCGTGAAATCAGCACTTGCTGCCCACAGACGAACAGCATCGGGGCCGAGGCCATCAAACCGCTGGCCGCCCTTACCCTTGCCCTTTGCCTTGACGGGCCCAAGAAGGCTACCATCCATAACTTGGTCAGGGACGATCATGTTTCCAATGGACTTGGACATCTTCTTGCCTTGTCCATCGAGGGTAAATCCATGGGTAACCAGAGTCTTGAAAGGGGACACGACCTTGCTGGTGCTATCTGTTGACTTATGCGACGCCACGTAAGTCAACAGACTTGACTGGAACCAACCTCGGTGCTGGTCAGATCCCTCAAGATAGACATCGGCAGGTCCTTCGGTCTCCGTCCAGGAGCTTCCACTGTCAAACCAAACGTCCATAGTATCAGTGCCTCGTCGGTATTTGCCAGTCAACGTTGGGGGGATCCAAGCCGGGTCATCGGGACTGTCAGAGAACCAAGCAGAAGAGGTACGCTCCTGCATAACTGAAATGATATGATCGATTGTTTCCGTCGTCATCACCGCGTTCCCACTCTCATCGTAGAGAGCGGGGATGGGGACTCCCCATGAGCGCTGACGAGAAATGCACCATTCACTGCGACCCTTGACGAAGCTCTCGAGACGGACACGACCGCCCTCGGGAACAAAGCGAACATCTCGAAGCGCCGCAAGAGCGTCTTCCTTGATGCTACCGACATCAGCAAACCATTGGGCTGTAGCACGAATGACAACGGGTCGCTTTGTCCGCCAGTCGTAGGGGTACTTGTGTCGCAGCTTATGTGTGTCAAGAACATCATCATTCATCAAATCCAGAACCGATTGGCTTCCACCGTCAAGAATCGAAGGAGCAGAGGTGAGCTTCTCGGGGTCATCAGGGTAGGCTTCCTTGGTGAAGTGACCGCCGTCGTCGATAGGAGCAAAAGCCTCGATACCAAGCTTGGCGCAAGCCTCATAATCTTCCTGACCATGTCCAGGAGCAACATGAACAAGACCAGTTCCGGAATCGGCAGTAACAAAATCGGCATCGATGATGGGCTGTGAGCCAGAAGACTGACCCCGCAACTTGTTGTGATACTCGAGACCCATCAAGTCAGAGCCACGGATCGAGTCAACAACGACTTGGAAAGGAGGCAACATCTGTTCCATAGCTTCTACACGATCAGCAGCAATGAGATATCCATCTGAGCCAACTTGAATGACCGAGTAGGTGAGATCGTTGTGCACAGCAATAGCGCGATTCGCCGGGAGTGTCCAAGGAGTAGTTGTCCAGATAGCCGCATATAGTTTGCCCTTAAACTTGCCAAGCTCGGGGATCGAAGACCAGTCAGAGACAATCGGGAATCTAATGTAGGCAGCCTTAGAGACGTGATCATCCCGATATTCAAGCTCGGCCTCTGCAAGCGCAGTCTGGGATGACGCCGACCAGAAGACGGGCTTGTGCTTGCGGTAGATCAGACCTCGACGAACCAGATTCTGGAAGACGCGCAACTGCCGGATCTCAAACTCGCGATCCATCGTAGTCCACTTCTTCTCCCAGTCGGACATGACCCCGAGGGCTCGGAATCCCTTCATCTGTTCCTTGACCGTCTTGGAGGCTAGTCGCCGCGCCGTGTCCCGAATCTGCACCGGAGTCAAGCCCTTTGTAGCGCTTGACCCAAGAGCCTTCATCTCGATGGGAAGGCCATGGCAATCCCAGCCTGGTCGGTATACCACCCTTCGCCCTTGCTGCACCTTGACCCGCACAATCATGTCCTTGAGGATCTTGTTCAGAGCATGCCCGACATGGAGGTTGCCATTGGCGTATGGGGGACCATCATGGAGAACGAATGGCTTCTCATCGGAGCGATTCTGGGCCTGCCAGACGTAGAGATCATCGGTGCATTGGCGAAGATGTTGCTGAAAGAGCGTGGGGTTCGGACGAGCACTGCGAAATCGGCTTTGTTAGCTCCACGATGGAACAGAAAGAGGCGCTCGGATAACGTACGGGAAGCTCGACCGAGGCAGCCTCAAGGTCGACTTCCAGGATTTGGACATGATCGATCGAGAACCATGTCATGTCGTGGCCCTCGTATTGGGGAGTACTGGAGTCGAACCTTGTCGCAGGTTATTCGATGTGGTCGGCGCGGCTGAGGAAGAATTTTGGCGCTACTCGCCTGGGTCAATTGGCGATCCATCCCGTCCATTCGCTTGAGCCAAGCTGCGAGGCTGAAGGCCCACCATCGTTCCAGTGGAGGAATTGGGGTTTTAGCGTATTAGAGCAGCGAATTATAGCAGGCTACTGCCTATTACATCACTAAATCTATGGCCTCACGCTTCCCGTCACGCTCCCATCATCATCTCATTCATCCTTCGCGCACCTTTGTCCTAAACCTTCGCTTTTCATCTACACAATGGCCCCAGTTCGACGGTATCTGAGAATATCAAAGTTTTCAGTCCTCGAATGCCGAATCTATCTCGACAATCCCGCCCTAGCTCAGTCATGGCTTCTCAATCCTCGCAACCCAGTGTTACCCAAGGTGATTGAGAGTATCCGCCCATTGGTTCTCCCAAAGCTCCGTGAAGAGAAGGAGAGGCAAAAGAGCAAGAGCAAGAAGAAGAAGGGAATCAAGGATGTCGTGGTTTCAGGTATCTCCTCACGAAGCCCACTCTATATCCTTCTCAGTCGACTAATCTCACTTAGACGAATTTGAGGTCTCCATCTTCCTGACAGAGACGAGCACGCGGCATTCCTTGATTACAAAGACCAAACACTTTAGAGAAAAGCTACCTCAAAGAATGGAATCCAACTCGTCTAAGCTCATCGGTGAAACTGATAGCGTCCCCGTTGATGTCGACGCAGAGGATCGTACTGCGGTCCTAGAAGAAGATGACAGCGAGATCCGGCTGGCAGATATTCCCCTCGTCGAAACGACAACAAGGCGGAGCAAGCGCCAAAGAGGGCGGCCTATCCGAGACGACGATGAATTTGAGGCATCCGGAGATGATGAAACACCGTCGGCTATCGAAATCGACTCTGATACGGAGGCACCCCCACACAAACGGCACAGAGCCCGGGGAGGCTCGTCTGAGGATGGTGCTGCTGGCGAAAACGACGACAAGAAGAAGTTAGCACTAGACGTGTCATATGACGGGTTCGCCCTCTATGGTCAGGTGCTCTGCCTCGTCGTCAAGAAGAGGGAAACGGGCAGACCGGTGCAACACGCCGCAGGTGGCGGTGGTGTGAATGCAAGAGGTCGGCCAGAAGGCCAGGCCATGATGGAGAATTGGATCTCGTCGACGCAGATTCCGGTCGGGGAGGAGGCTCCATGACCGACGCCAGCTTGACATCAATGTTGCTGTCTCAGAGGAGCAGCATCTCAGCCAGCCTGGGGTCCCGTAGTGGCGTGACAGAGGCTGCGAGGCTTGCCCGAGAGACCCGGGGGTCGGCGGACGGCAGCTACGCTACGGATACGGCCGCCGGGTCTCCAGGATGGTTCGGAGGTGCCTGCGAGGAGCCGGAAATGGACGGGTTCGCAACGCAGATCGGGCACCTGAAGCTGCACCTGGCGTCGACCTGCCGGTGGCTGAGCTGTTCAGGTCGCCCAGATCCTTGGTGCCTGGCATACCAAGGCAGTCAATTACAAGTTTAACCAAGATATTTCGCGACGACTGTCCTCAAGGCCCACATGTTCCGGGCCGCTCGGACACCACCGTTGACTATCGAGGATCGAGGCGTCTTGGCATTCATCTCAGGAACGGTCGTCATTTCAGGATGCGCCCATATTTGGCACATTTCGATAGGTAACCCATGCGAGGGCTTGGCAAAGGTGACAATGATCTCCCGGCTAGGCTGGGGCCCTGGTTACTGTACAGGACGGTACGAGCGAGGTTCCATTTGGAGAGGACACGGTTGGGGCTCTCCTGACATGGTTGACGGTGCTGTCATTGGTGCATGGCGGCCCGGACGGGTACTATCGATGCTAGGCTCTGTCTATGTCTCATCAATGATATGACGGGACGGGAAAACCCTCGCTCGAGTCGACTCGAGTCGAGATGTGCTGGTTTTGGGGGTAGTGTTTTTTGTGTAGATGGCGCAATTCGTCTCCATCGTTCGTGTATCTTCGGATCTACCCTGGCTGGACGTCATTAAACATGGATACGGGCGTGTTATTGATGGGCTTTTTCCGCTGCATCCACGCCGTCGTCGGATATGCTTGCAAGGACTCTCGGGATGGCATGGCCGGGCGTCTTGGCTGTCAAAGGGGAGCGGAGTGGATGGTATAGGTGTTTCAAATACACGGTTGACCTGTCAGTGATGCAGGCGGTTCATCATTGGCAGGATGATCCCAAGATGGTTGAATTCGTGGCCAAGACTCATTGCCCAGGAACCAAGCAGTGCCGTCGTGAGCATCCATGTAAGAAAGCAGGCTGAGTTGGATGGAAATCCAGCAAACGCAGTCATCATCGCTCAGCTTGATGCCGTGTCAGCTGCTGCGGTACGAGCCAGCCAACCTCGATGTGCCAAGAGCCCGATATGGCACTCGATGAGGCTATGAGACGAAGGAAGAGAGACAAAGGTCGAGACCCTCGTGGGCCGGCAGGGAGAGAGGTGTCGAGGTTGCAATGTTTCAATGGCACCGGGCATGCGATACAACGCCGGCGGGACGATTAATGTATGGTCGGGTATTAGATATCACTAGGCAAAATTACAAGCCCCAGAGTGGGAATCATCAATGTCACCTAGCAAGTCTACGCGTGACTTGACAGCTCGGCCGAGGAGGCCTTTGTCACATTGATGATGTGATGAGAAATGCCGTCAACTGCTGACAACATACTATGTATGCGTATGCCTACCTACCTACGGGACTGGACTCTCTGTATCAGTGGCGGATACGGATACGCTTCGGACTAGACGCGTGTCGACAGACAATCTCTAGATATCCACGTCCACCCAAACGTCAACGCATGCCGAGCCCTCCGTCGAGTTATCGACCGTTTGCCCAGATCCCCCATCTCGCAGACTATCGGTGAAAAAAGAGTCATAAATCGACATCAGCACCAGCATCCATCCCCCTGCCCCTGGTGCCTGGCCCTGTCCGCCTGACAAGAAAGTTGCGGTATCAAGGAGGCTCAGATTTACCCAGAGATCCCGGGTTGCCGTGTCGGGAAAGCGATGACATGCCGCTCGCAGCACTAGCAACCCCGCAACCGCCCTCTACGACGGGCAAGGATCATGTAGGGAGGGGGGTATTTCGATTCGATCCCTCAAACTCGGTGAGCGGGTAGCCGTGGTGGGCTCATGAGGATGGACCGCGGTACAAAGGCTGGTTGTACCTCGAGGTTGAGGGGAGACAACGGGTATCCGTACAGTATGCGTGAGGCCATTCATGATGACATGGATGGTGGACTACTGCAAGACAAGAGACACGCCTCCCCCCCCCTACCATGTCCCGTAGCAAGATGCGAATTGCATCCCTATTCAACTGAACTGAACTGAATTGCATCCACTGACCACGCAACACCGCCGCCGGTACAGCGGCACGCTACGGGCTCTGCATATTCCACTCCTGATTATCATGGCGGGCACGTTTCGTTGCACTGCTTCTCCCCCTCTCTCGACCCCTCTTCATCCAACCCCTCCCTCTCGGCCGGGACGGTCTTGGGCCATGGACCTTGAACCTTGGACCACAGATGGCATCATCCATCGTGTCGTCTTCCTTGCCGAGCCTGCTCCGAAACGTGATCCTTTCTCAGTCGAGCAAGCATTCACGCCTCAGCCTTGGCCGCGGCAGGCATCTCACACGCAGAGTATGTCCGACCTCGCCTCGTCTGCCTTATCATGATGACCGCTGCTTCAGCCCCGCGATCAAGGACGGGACAGGCTGCATGGTTATCGTAGCATGTTGCTGCACCGTGTTGTCATGGTTGCTGAATGATGACTCCCCCCGGTGTCCATTCGCTGCACGCCGCGATTGAGTTATACACCGTTGATTGGCATGTTTGACAAAAGCGCATCGCTTCCTCTTCTCGGAAGCCGTTGCAGATTCAAACGTTGAGGGGTCACTTCGATCGCCGCTAGTCCCACGGCTCACTGCAGCTGGATACAGTAGTGGCCGGGGTCAGCCTGACCTCCTCTACAACTCACCAAAGAGACGGTATGCATGTCTGGCGTATCCCTCTTGCTTAAGCGTACCATCTCGTGACCCTATTGCAGGTTTTAGGCCTGATCCTAGAGAGCTAGTTTTGGCCCTTTCGGCGGCCATCACCAACCACGTCACCGATACAGCTCACAGTTGATGGTGATCTTTCACGTAGACTGCTGACCGCCTCGTTGTCAAACATGCTAAGTCCAAACCATCATGGCCCGGCCGTCAAGAATGACGCGGGCCGTGTTGGATGTGACCGGGAGTGTAGTGTAGGGTAAACGTCTTGCATGACCGCCCTATCTAAAGTTATCCACGACCTCAACCCCCAATGACGTGCATTTGTTGGTCTTTTGCGAAAACACCTACAGTAGCCGGGCAGTAGTTGGATGCATATGTGCCCAAGGCAGCTACCGAGGTCGAGGCCGAGGCCGAATTATCAACTGCTGCTGTTGTTATCTGCAGGCAGAACAATTGTCTGAATTACACTCGAATGACAGTGCCCCTCTCACCCCCCCACGATCGACAAGGCGTCAAAGACATGCAGAACTCACCGTATTGATATCCCTCCGTCTTAATACGGAGACATGCTCCTGGCAATCTCCGTGTCTAATCACTTCCTCATCAGTCCAGCCAACATGCATACCCAAAACACCACCGCACAAAGTGACAACCCCCTCAATGCCCGGACCCTGGACATCACCAGAATGCCAAACGCCAACAGGTGGTAGATCGATGCATATCTGGGACCCGCAGCGGGCCGATCTGACACAGGGCTCTCCAGGACCGTCCCCTGCCCACAGTCCAGTCCTCAACCAGGCCGCAAGCTCGAGTTGAGACATGTCTGTCTGTCAAGCATTCCACGGTCAGTAGAGATGCAAACCCTCATCACCTGAGCACATGCAATCTCGGAGCCGTGTCGATCAACCAACAGGCCCCTCACCGGGAAAAGACCCTGATCCTTTGTAATCTGCTGCATGAGTGCTTCGTGCAGAGCAGCTCAAGTCGGGAGGGGGAGGGACGAGCCAAGGTCAGACATTATCGTGCGTCTAACCCCTCCAACATGCCATGCACCCTGACGATTGTTTGACCATGCCGCGATAATGAATTGCATATAAATCATGTATCAAGATGCATCAAGATAGATGCCAAGCTATCTCGGGCGTGTTTGGCCCGAGAACGGCCGCCCCCGCAAGCAAGATCCGGCGAGGTGCGCGAAGGGAGCCTTACCATTGTGAAGCAACACGATGCATCAAGGCAGCCAGCCGCCGTAGCCACTGGAGTACCTCGATCAACGCGCTCGGTGGTTTTGCCCGAGGCCTCGAACATCCTCATGACTTGAATGCTGCATATAGCCTCCGAACCATGACGTCTGTAACAGTCGACAGGTGCATCCCAATATCAAGTCCTTGCTCGACTGGTGCGGTTATGCACGCTGGGATCCAGTTAATGTTGTCTTGGGGGGCCATACATAGACCGTTGCCAACGTGGAGATAGCTGCACGGTTTGATGAGCAACTCATATCGAATATGCAACTCATCACTCCGCCAGGGGGCCGTGCCCTCTATAGCCTTGCCAGCAAACACCACGTGCGATTGAGCCGCGATACTGATCGCTGACTTTGCCAACAAGTTGATCTCCCGTAGAGGACCAACACCGCCGCCAGAAACAGGGAATGCTGAGGGCTGCAACCTGTTCTCTGTGTGCCCTCCTTGGTCGGAGCCTACACGTGGCGCTCGTGGATGGATAACGGTTTCCGCAACAACTGAAGCCCATGGGCCAGCCTCAACACCACGTTGCAAGATGAAGGGGACAAGTTGGCCCTCCCACAACCCGATAGTCAAGTTGGGGGTGAAAGACACGGCAATATTCGGCCCACAGGAGGGAGGCCCCAAAAAGCAAACCCGCTCAGACAGACAAAGAAAGAGCTAAAAACTGAGCTGGCCTGGGCTGAGCTGGCCTGGGCTGAGCTGGCTGGCTGGAGGCTGGACAGGGCATGGCAGGTTGGGGTTACATCGCCGGATCGATAAATGCTCCCCCAGATGGTAGCGATGGCGCCACGTAACCTCGCTTCTCCAATCGAGAGACATGGAGATGATGCACCACTGAGGGAAAAGGAGGGTAAGCGAGAGTGACCACTCACAAGAGTCCCTGAGCGAGACTCTCCAGGCCCAGGCCAAAAATATCGACGTCAGCCTCGCATCATCCCCCCGGGCCAGGGGCGTCGGATATTACCAGCCCGCTCGCCAATTCGATAGTGGTGGCCGAACCCTTGAGACTCGAGATGATCCCCGATAAAGGCTGAGCTATCGAGCGCGTCCCGTCGCGCTCGGCAGGGTTGTTCAGCTTGCTGGCATTACTGGAGTGATATACCACGCTCCTGCAGCTGATAGTCGCCAGCCTCATGGCTTCTGTAGATGATGATCGCCTTGTGGGAACATGAACATCGACATGTCTCACAGCACGGAACAGAGGGCGCAACTACTCCTGATCAGCCAACACGGACCAGGCTAGCCAAGTAAACAACGGCCTTCTCCAACCGTGCGCCTGAAATGTGCATCGCGCTCGGATGTTGTTCGAAAGGGGCCTCTTGCATATGAACAAGCGCACACTCCAGCCTCTGGCCAACTTGATACATGGAGTGTTCCCACATCGTTGACACGAACGACGATCGTCAGGGGACGCCACACTCTCTCACACACGCCAGGGCCAACGTCCCCTGACTTCCACGTGGATTGAATGCGAGCCCCTGGAGTTGTGGCTTGACAGGAGGCGAGCGCAACGCTGCAGGTGGGTGTGGTTAATTCTTGGTTGCAGTGGCTTGCTTCATCCAATATATCTCGACGGCTGCCGCTGTGCCCTGCCCAGTGGCTTTGACCCTCCCTTTCTGTGCTGCTGCATCAACGTCGTCAGCCGCATTCGCATTGGTGTGTTCGTGTCTTTCTCGTATGCGCCTCTGAGGCGTTGGCCTGGACGCCTTGACTGAGACATGGAAGCTGACACAACGTGTGCAACTCGGCCCGGCTCAACGACTCAGGCTCCTTCCCTTCTGGTGCGGAAGCCCGTGGCACTCTTGATATGTCACTGACAAGATTGTATCACTTTGGTACGAGATTCTGCTGGGTTGGGCCCCGTACTCAGCTCAGCTGCTGTGGGACGGATGGCTTGGTCGAGATGAATTATCTCCGACGTTTTTTCTGGGGCAATCGAGACCAAGACTCGACAACAACACTAAGAACCGATAGAATGGGTTTGACAACGGCTCCGAAACTTGCACGGGCCAAAGCCTGGAACTACCAGCACTTGACGGTCAAGTCTTGTAGTAGACAGCGCAGCAGGTCTCTCCGGCACTATTGTAGATGGGCCGGCTTCTTGGAAGAGCCGGATCTTGCAACGTCGCAACGCAAGCGCCGGCTTTCATCTCGTGCTGACCATTGTCCCGTCCAAAACCAATCCGCTGAACCGGGGTCCGACCGCCTGGAGAAGAAAGACAAAGACACTCCAACGGTTTTGGCGTCAGGAGGCTGGCTGGCGGCAGAAGAAGAGGAAGAAAGAAGCAAAGTGGCCTTGGGGCTAAGCCTCATCTGGGGAGGCCGAGGTACGGCGTCTCCGTGAGGCCCCCCTACCAACCCCGGCCTCAAGATCCCAAACAAGCTCGAGACGAAGCTGCGCACGTCAAAAAAGTGCGACGGTGCCTGGGGCGACCGCTTCACCTCTGCATAGGGGTACCAGCGCAACGGGACGGGCGCGGATGGCCGTGGATGGTCGACTCGGAGCGAACTGCCGAGAGCGGCGGGAGACCGTGGTAGCAACGCGTCAGATGACCACCACCAACTTTGCATCGATAGGCTCTGAGATGCTTCTGTGGTGTTTGGTTGGAGCCAAGAGGTAGCATCAAGGCCAGCCCAGCTGATTGATCGCTGCAGGCATACGCGTTTTTCCTTTTTTTTCTTGTCGTCATCGGGTTGAGGGTAGGATAATTCGGAACACCGAGAACCTTTTTGCTGGTTGACGATCGCGCCGAGGTTGCCGGTTCTTGATTAACAATCACAAAACATTGCGTGCTGTACATCCATACCGAACAGGAATTTGCCACTGCGAGGACATGGATGATCTTGATCGATTAAGGGGCAGGCCGCGGAACCGACGAGAAAGTATGTTGGTGATGATCTCAAGTGCAGTATAGTTGAGACGAGACGAAAAGCCAGCCCTCTCCGTCAACATTGCCCAAAACAGTAACTACGGGTCCCCGTTGAGTTTCCAATCATTTGCCACAATTCCCACTTTCTGGATACCCCAGGCAAGGAGAAGTCGGTGAAGAGTAGATTTCATCAGAAACCCGGCGGTCTGGAACCGGGGATCCATCTCAGACCCCGGATTGGAAGAAGGAAAAAGAAGAAGGGGAGAAGAAGGAAAGAAGGAAGGAAAAATCTCTGCTAGCTCGATCCGTGCGATTCATCACACACACCCCCTTCAATGGAAGTTCCATCCATCTCCAGGTGGTAGTAGTGCCTCGTCAGCCTGGAGATTAACCAGCAGTGACCACCCGACAATTACGCTGCCCAGAGCGCTCAGTGAGTGTAAGGACGGCCCCTAAGAGCCGTTGGACCCCCTGTTATCCGCTAGCATCGAGTTTGCCACCACCCGAGCTCTGGCGCACGCAGTAGTCAGGGGCAGCCCGTGGACGGTAAAAAAGAAAGACACTGAACGCTACGAGATGGAGAAGGGGGCTGAAATTTTGTTGCTATTGAGGCTGATTTTACCTTGTGTGGGGGGGAATAATAAAGGGAGAGATAGTTTCAAGCATCGTCTATGCAGGGTCTAGGGCATTAATCTCCCAACAGAAGCAGCACAAAGGAGAAGAAAGGGGGGCCCGCCGTTCGTTCTGCGTGTACCTATGTACTGTACTGCACAGTAAATTATAGTGCAGGAGGTTCGTGCACTTTGACGCGGGCGGTATGACGAGGGCGAAAGGCCAGAAGGAAAAAAAAAAACACAACCCGACGAAAAAGACCAAAAAATAGCAGGGGTCAACAACGCCGGCTGCGGATAAGGCAGATGGGACATGGGAAAATTAAGACACGCCCCCCCGAGACTGGTCCCGAAAAAGGGATACTCGACAACCATGTACCGACCCTCTGTCGGTAGATGAACTCCATGCCTGTCCGCCTGCAACCGTATGGTCTTTGCGACAGGTGCAGCATGAAAGCGAAGCGCTCAAGCCTTGGGTTGGGCCGTGTAAGCCCAAGTCTGCTCACTGACGGCATGTTGTGCATGATGTGTTGGTGATGTTTCGTCGTCCGTGTGTTCTCCGGGGCACGAGACGCCGTGACCCAGTAGAGTGATTCGATTTATCACATCCAAGCCATAACATCCGTATTCACCAATAAACAGTTCAACTCGGTCGTGCTTAAGCGTCGAGACAACGCAGACAAGCATGTGCGCTGTCCGTGTAAGTGCGATCCATCCATCGCAGACCGCTCTCCTCATCACAAATGAGATCGCATCCCGCTGACTCAGAAGCAAAGTGCGTTGACCCAGAGGAGCGGTAAACCGACCTTGAATGTAACGCCTCGAGCATGAAATTCAGCCCAACCACTGGACTGGACTAACGGCGGGCAGAAACAAAGCGGATGCTTGCGCCAAGGCAATGTCCGTGCCGTGGCTCTAGAATCAATATCCCGCGCTTCCATTTTGCGACGGGGCCGTTCTATTTTCTTTAATTCACCGACAAGAGGTCGGTGTGCGCTCGCTCGGTTGTGATTTTAATCGAGCGAGGGCATGCCTGCTCGCCCACCCCTGCTAGACTTCATCTCTTGCCAGATGCTGACGCCTCAGTCGCTAATTAAAGAGGCGGTTATTGGACTTGACTTTGCTACCTAAGTTAAAGGGAGCCTCAGAATGCTGCTGGAACATTTCCACGCCGGTATTGGGAGAAAAGGCTTGGTCATCAATCCAGCGGGACTGACGAAACACGGCGCCGAGATTGGGCGTGTCATTGAGTCTTCAGACACGAATAATGGACAACACAAAATATATTGATCAGCACATGACCTGTTCATAGACCGATATCAGATCCGCATTCGGCTATATGGAGACGGGGGAGGACCCCTATGACTTCATCACATTTCCCACAGAAAAAAAAAGTCCATCTTGGCGCTCGACTTTACCCAGCATTCTCCCGCTCCGCAAAAGTCGCGGTGAACGTGGTTCGCAGGAGTGGGAATAATAAGACAGATCTGCTAATGATGGGGTTAACCCATGATCACGATGATGGTCATGATGGGGAGTGGAGGTTAGGTTGGGCTGTTGCGTAGCATTGTATCGAACAACCATGAATACGAATAAGCAGTAGCAGCCGTTTGGTCGTGGGGGCACGCACGCACTCTAACGCGCACACGCTCACACACCACACCGTCATTGCTGAGCCTCGCTGCCGAGCTCCCTTCCCCCCTGCCAGCCAGTTGGGGCCGGCAACGTCGCGCCCGGTTGGGTCGGAATCACGGGCAGCACACAGCATCACCGTCACAAGAGCGTGTGTGAGTCATCGCGGACCCCAGGCTGGTCCGGGGTTCTTTGTTTCTGTCTGCGCTTGTGGAGAGGGCAGCGAACGAGCATGTCTGCTGGCAGGCAGGGATGTCGATCCAGAGGTTGGGCAGCGTCACCGATGAACCACTTGCGAGATGGGGTTCGGGGTTGCGAATAGAATGTAGGGCTGCAGGCGGGCGACGATGGAGCCTAGACCTGGGTAAAAGGAAGAAAAAGAAAGAGGCGGCGCGGCGGCACAGCAACACCACGACATGGAACAGGAACACACATCGGGTCGGGGGATATTGATCTGGCTCTGTGGCATGGCTTACAGGGCTGGTGTGCTATTTCGGTCCCGGAAAGGACCTCGTAACCCTAAACAACAACGCACACATGCTCGTCAAGGTCAACGGCGCCCACTGTCCTGTGGCAGAGGAGAAAGATGCGATGTAATGTTACCTGGCGAGATAGGATAATTCGAAACAGGTTACGCCAGGCACAAGCTACGGTAGTACCGCGAGTATCTGCTCACTTTTCACTTTGGGCACAGAAACCGTGACGCCTTAGCCGCGCAAAGGAACCACTGCGACGAGAGGTGAAGCGAGATCCTGTTGCCCTCTTTTTTCGCCCCTGGGCTTGGACTGCTTGGCATGTCTTCTTTGCCGGCCCGCGTGTAAGCCATCCAAGCCAACTCCGAATGGCTGCTGAAGGTTAGAGTTCTGAGCACGCCGAGGAAGCGCCTCGGTTGCGAGCTAGATCGTTTGATGGGAAGGACACGTTCTCTGCGGCGCCATCCGTTCAGATTAGATGTAAATGGTGTGAGCACCGAATACTAACAAGAGCGGAACCTGAAACGAATACGTTTTGCTGGCAGATGAAATGACGACGAGTATAGAGGCACAGCCTTGCGACAGGTGTAAAGAAACCCATCGCTAGCTATGCACAACACACCAGAGCACGGGACAGGATGCCCGGATTAGCTAGCCGCAGAGCGAATACGTGTTCTGAGACGCAAGGATTGGCCATCTGAGACCTTCTGTCACCAACAACCGAGACAACAGATAAGTATAAGTCAGAATAAATTGGCATGACTTGGATATCCCCGCGATCGGAATCGATATCCCACAAGTATCGACAAGGTCTGGGTCTCAAAAGGAGTGAGACCGCAACATGCTGCGCCAGAAACAGGACGCGGGTGAAACCAACCAACACTGGCTCATCTAGCGAAACGTTTCCATACCCATCTTTGTAAGACGGGCTCAGTAATTGCTTCTGCAAGCGGTCAGCATACATCAGCCATCACTCAGCCCTGCTGCCTTTTACGAGGGGGTCAGTCCAGTCCTTTGTTGAGCGGCCGGGCACCTGACCACGAATGCTCAAATTGCAGTTGGCTGTTGTGCGACGACAAAAATCGAGCGGTGTCAACCCCCTGGTCTCAGCTTTTCCAAGCCAGGGAGTGTGTCCCGTCTTCTTTCTAATGAATGATCCGTCCTCTCGCCCACGTTCCCGGGGTTTCTTTTTTCGGTCTTGGCCCTCGCTCGCCCTCTGCCTTTGCGGAGCCCCTACATGGTCCTTGACAGGTCATGACGGGCGAAATTGGACGTCATTCAACTACGAGCGCCTAGCCTCTCCGACGCCCCCCCGGACGCTCCCCACTTCATCTCCCACTTTGATGTCACCCCCAGGCTGGGCCCTTTCCAGCGCATCACAGCGCGAAGAAAAAAGGTGAGAGACCCCTTTAGCGCCTCAATGGGAGGGAGCCTGGACGCTCTTTGGGCAGCCAGGATGGCCTTCTACGAGGCTTCCATGCGTTCCATACCAAGCCTGTTGTGGAACATCTCCCTAGGCCAGGCCAGGCCTCTCAAGTTCTCCAGTTTCGCAACTCTGGCTTCTTCTTGGCGTTGACGAGACTCGGTCCGAGGATGAATAAGAAAAAAAAAGAGAGTTGAATTTTAATTTTTGTGCGTGCGTTTGCCAGCGACTGACGAAAGTTTCGGTCGCTGAAAGTCAACGGTTCAGTAGCCGGATCGACTGGAATGGACATGTGCAGTTCTGACCACTCGGGGCTCGGCTTGGCTGGGACTCGTTTTCCTTCAGCATTTCTCCCATCGGGTTTATTTCTGAGTGCCTCGGCGATTGGCCGCGGGCGTGCGTTTCGGCCGCCGGAGCGGAAAGATTTGATGACCTGAGGTCTTTTTGATCTCTTGTCTGTCTGTATGTTCTGATGGTAGCGCCGGAATGTATGCCGCCTTTTCGCATATCGAGTTGGCTTACTGATGAGCCACAATTTCGCTGGCCGGGGCCTCGCACTGCATCAGTAGTTGCTGTTTACAGAACCTTTTGCTGCTATACCGCCTGGGAAGCCTTGCTAGGCCGACCAGGTGATCTCGAGAGATCCAATCGTTGGCTGTTTGGTGAGCTGTACCAAGCATGGGGTCGTCATCATGGCATCCGTACTGCGTCTGCTACGACTATACACAAGTCCCCAGAGCAACTGTTGCTTTTCTGGGCGTGTCCTAATAGACTGTATCCATATCGCTGGGCTGAACGAAAGATCCCTCCTCCCTGGTAATTGATGCGCATTGCAGCAGTGCAGGCGTCAACTTGTGGCCGAGCGCGTGCAACACTGGAGAGCGAGCGTTCGATGCGCACAGGAAATAGAGGGCTCTGTTTTGCAACGCATGTAATTACTGCCAATATTGCACAGCTATTTCAGTAGAATTACTAGGCATTCTTGTGCGACAGGGGCCGTGGGGAACTGATCTCCCAGAGGGACCCCCATGCTCGATAGTTAGCGGACTTGTTTCAATTTCCCTTTTGTTGGTCGAGGCCCACTGCGTCAGTTCAGAGGCAGAGAGAGAGAGGGACTCGGGCTGGGCTGGGGGCGCATCTGATTCTCTTACACCGCATCAGAAAAGTCCGGCACGTATTATTGGATCCCGGGAGGCATGGTAGAGGGATAGATGGGAGAGAAAGAGGCGTGGCATGGGTCCTCAGCGGACGGCCGCCCTCACCTGGGCTCAGGCAAGCCGCTCGCTTCAGGTACCTGATGCCAAAGTACCTCCACTGACGTATCTACCTCGTACGAGAGGGCCTGACCTCCATTTCAGAAGCGGGCACGATGGATGGCCAGGGGGGGGCGTGTATATGGCCAAACACCTGGTGGGGCGCTCATCATCTCCTGGGGGTCGGGTCTCAAGAGAGGGCGTGGATTCACTCCCCTCTTCTGCCCCTGTCAGAAGTGGTGCCCTGTGTCTTGCGCCCTGGACGGGCTGCTTCACTTCAGATTACCTTTGACTAGGAGCTGGAGGCACAAACACCAGACTGGCCGGCCAGGAATACAAAAAGGGCAGCGACCTCCCTCCTCCCCACGAGAAAAAAAGCTGTTGATCATTCTCATCATCGACTCGATATCTAAGCAAGCAATCCATCCTATTTAGGCACTCGCACTCGCCTCCAGCTTCTTCACTTGCAACACATACATACATCTAGAGTCGCTCAACTCTTACAAACAACTACCACCACCACCACCACTACTACTCAACACCAAGAACTGAGCCAACCGTCCTCAGTTCACTCACACCTACTCGAAGCTTCTCAAGCAAACATCAAACCACAATCAACATGCCTGCTCAGCGACCTTCGCAACTTCCTCCCTGCCCCGGCCCACCTCCCAGCCGCCCTCTTCCTCCTCTGCCCAAGCGAGGCTAAACGGATCGACAACTTCATCGACGGCCTACATGCAATCAACAATCCTCCTCGGCTCAACATCTTTGGGAACCCAAAGCTTCCAAGGCACCCTTACTACTGGGACTCCTCGGTTACACAGACAATGAACAAGGTTCACTCTCGGGTCTCCCAAGGCCTTGTTCGTGATGGCGCGCGTGCGCATATGCACATGCGAGTCCCGCAACCCAACTCCTCCAACACAACCCCAACCCGTCTCCCGCATGCACCTAATTAATCACCACCGCCATTTCTGGGTTCCCTGTGAGCTGGCCAAACAAAGTCACCTGCCTGCAGCAGCAACTGCAACATCGCCTCAATACGGATTCGGCCGTCGAATCAATCACCCTGCTTCTACCGCATTTTCAACAACACCAACAACTCCAGCCCTGCCTGGGCCGCACTTCACCCAACCCAGGCGTTCACGACCTGGCCACACATGGCCCGGACTCGACAGCCACACTTCATTCGTCCCTTTTGGCTGGACCGACCGGACTCCTTCATCTTTCACTTCTATTGCGTGCGCCTCTCTTTAACAGCGCATCACCGTTCAATACCCCTCCTACGATATTATCTAATCACCTTATTACACTCTTGCTTATTTGCTCTTCTCTACTTCGCTTGATCAACTATTTGGGAGGATTTTTTTGTTCCGAAAAGGGTTTGGGAACTGTATCATTAGACTGGCATTGCCATGGGCGTCTCACACAACACACATACACATCGCAAAAAGGTCTTTGCTGCGTTGGGCGTGTCACGATGTTTGGCGATGGAGACGAGGAAGTGTGGATTTTTCTGACACTTATCATGATGAATACGCCGGTTGGGAACATAGATATTGTTTTTTAGGATGGGTTATTTTTACTCACCTCTTTTCTAAGGAGCAAATGGGATCAAGTCCACTGATCACTCAGTGTTGACGGAAAGGGAACGAGATACCAGGGTTTATTACGCGAACTGAATCAAACATGAAATTGCCCCAAAAGAAACGGTCCTGTCCCAACTGAAGTGAACAATGAATGCCCTTGACCCTGACTCCTCCCACCGCTTCCGAGTCTTCCCTAACGCTGGATTCAGTGCCCAAAATAGCGGACGGACTCATCCCTCGGATTGCGGATTGTCCATGGTTGTTGCTCAAATTACCATCATCCCTGTCCCGATCGAGCCTCGTGATCTCCTACATCCCTGTCCTGTCCTGCCTCTCTCCCTTGCATCGTATCCCCTCGCTCGCACCCCAGCCTGCCCAGCTCAGCAACAGAAGCATCATCATCAAGCCCAGAGTAGCCAAGAGGTGTTAAGGTGTGCCTGCTCGCTTCTAACATCTCTTTGACTCTGGTGCCACGCCTCTCTCTTGCACTGTCGATCCCGACCCAGCTGACGCTCTCCCAAGGACTGAAGCCTGCGGGGCTCCCCTGGACCTGACGAGACCTGTATTGTGTGTGTGTGCGCGTGTGTGTCCTTGGTTATCCCGTTCCTGTCGTGGCTTGCAGCCCGGCTTGTCTCCTATTTTCATCCTGGAGCCCGTAATCCGGGGGCCGGGAATGGCAAGGCACGGCAGCGCAAGATGCCAGCGGTCTTGTCATCGTCATCTGGCAATCATATTTTTCCTTTTTGCTAACTTTAGTCGCCCAAGCCCCCCTCTCTAGATCTTCCCCCCAAGAGGATATCGGTTTCCGGGTGGTTTGCAAAATAGCGTTTCGTTTCCTTATGCCCGGCTCTGAGCCGGCGTCGAGGCCAACGGGAGTCTTTGCTCCCGCACTGGGACGGAGGGAGGCCGGCCGATACAGTTCATTGGTCCCAAACTCAGGGGAAGACGGACTAGACGCCAAGCCGAGGTGACGGACAGGATTTCCTGGCACCAACCGATCCTTGGGACAGCCAGCAGCCCCCAAACAAGGCTGTGGGGTTGGATAGCGTGTGCGTGTCTCGTCCTGTCGTCCCACGTCGAGGACACCGGAGAGGGTTAATCATGGAATGATGAAACAGGCGGTCACGGCTTCGAGAGCTGCAAGGCCCGCGAATCTTGGCAGTATTGGGCAAACGTTTAATTGCTGTGTGGCGAAAACCTGTCCAACCTTGATCTCCTGTGTCCCTGACTTGTCTCACAAGGCCGAGGTCAGCATCGACGCCGGCTCAAGGGGTAAGGGAACCATCTCGTAGAGGATGGGCAGTGTGTGTGCTGTTTGCCCGCTTGTCTGCTTACAACACTCGTCTGATGGCGCTATAAAATCGACTACATATATCGGCTGCCTTGTTTAGGTGGGCTGTGTTACACACATTTAGGTCTCACACCAGAGCGGGCGAAATAGCTTCTTTCAGACTTCTGACCCCTCATTCCTCGGACCAACTCCCCTTCTGTTTCAAGCTCTGGCAGTACTGAGTATGCACCGCTCAGCCATGTAAGGCGCTGGACGGGGATTGTGATGGGTTGGTATGTAGATCACGACGTTCAAGGAACGCGTGGTGGTGTAGCATCAGGAAGCATGCCATATGCGATGCTCTTTCAGGGGCGCCATGTTGCCACATGGGGTCCGGACGAACAGTGTGACGGTCCCCTTCCCGAACAAGATCGTGACAATGAGATGCTTTTCTCTCGGCCATCATGAGTTGGTTGATAATGCTTGCAACAATGCCCAGTGACGAGAGGCTCTGGCTGTCACCCCGAGTGGCTGATGGCTACATGACAGGTCACGTGGTTACGCGCTGTGGCTTACGCTCAGGCCTTTGACATGGGGGCGGGCCTTGGTCTGCCGCTACAGGGCGACAAGGCTGGCGTCTTGAAGCTTCAAGGATCTCGACCGACCGTTACTTACACCGGACATACGTCTCGGCGATACGCTGCAGGATTATCTCGAGCCGTTTCCTGCGTGCCCAAGCGCCTGCATCAGAAAGCTTACCGCGCCTCGTGCTTAATCAGTGCCTAGGCGTATGACGCCTTTGCAATAGCTTCGTCCCGCCTCGTCAGTCATGTTGGACCTCCATGTCTGGGGCTCGGCGTTTGGCCTGCCGTCCATTGATCCGGAGTGCCTCGCCATTATCACATACCTTCACACGAGCCTCCCCGCCTCAGCCTGGCGCCTGATCCCCAGCAGCGACCCGTCCATCAGCCCATCTAGTATGATTCACGGTTTCCTTTCACCCCCATCATCCTTGTCCGAGTTCGAACCTTGCTTGCTGACCGTTTGACCCTAGATACTCTCCCCGCACTCTATCATGAGGGCGTCTGGACGAGCGGCTACGCACCCATCGTCAACTACCTGGCTTCAAAGTCCCTGGGCGACAACCTGGACGCCGGCTTGACGCCCATCCAGCATGCGGATCGCATTGCGTACGGTGCATTCTTGACCGCCCACGCTGCCCCTTTGCTGGACCTCTCGCTTTACGTCTCTGCTGCGAACTGGGCCGCTACTACTCGTCCTGCTTTTAGCTCTCTCCTGCCATTCCCGTTGACATGGACCGTTCCGCCGCTGATCCGGGCAGAAGCCGTGAAACGTGTCGAACATCTCGGCTTCGCGGATATGGACACCGACTTTGATCCCAATGGCGGCCTACATCTATCTTCAGGCCGGGATGCTCTCCCTGAAGCGTTTCGACGGCACATCCCTGCGCGGACCAAGAAGACGATTCATGAGGAAATGACCCCTGAGCAAGCGGTGCTAATTCGACTGTACGGACTGGCTGAGGACTGCCTCTCAGTGCTCGACGACTACCTCAAAGGAGATTCTGAGAAGGCGTTCAGCTTCTTTGAGGGGGCGCATCCTTCATCTCTGGACTGCCTAGCATTTGGCTACCTTGCATTGATGCGTGATGCTCCAGTGCCGCGGTCTTTCTTGAAGGATTGGCTTGAGAAGAAGACACCAAGGTTATCCAAGTTTGTGGACGACATCAAATCAAGATGTCTAGAGAAGCAGGGGCCTCTCCCATGGGTTGAATCTGGCCATGATACAGCCCTCCGTGTCGGTGCCCGCACTCTCGACAGTATTATGTACAACATTCCAGGCCTCGGCGACCACTACGCTACTGAAGTTAGGAGACGAGCTGAGGAGAACATCAAAGGTGTAGACGGGAGGACCTTGATGCTGGCCATGAGTCTTATTGCAACAAGTGCGGCTCTTGGATATGGCTACCACATGTACAGGGCGATGCAGCCTTTTGGATCCCGGATACAGGTGTGGCAATCAGAGCGGAATCGCTCCAAGCTGAGCCGACTAGGTGCAGTTGGCTCCCTACTAGATTCCGCCTTCGGAACCTATCAAGCTGCTGCAGCTCCACGGTCCGATCCAGCTTATCGGTCGAACGAGGCCCGGTTTGTTGAGACGGATACGGAGGTGGACTAAGCTGGGCATCTCATGATATGAGTGTAATATTACTGTATCTCTATCCTGTATAGACAGCCTCCAGTGGCCTTAGTGGTACACAAAACGATCCAAGACGACCTTGCTTCTTCAAGTCTGGATGTTTTAACTACGAAAGACATTGTGCTCTCGAGTTGAGTTTCAATTCTACACCAGATACCCATCAAAGTCTCCCACCTCTTGACATATCGGCTTATATCTGTCGGATCTCCTTGCCTGCCATCTCAGGCCTGTCAATCTCCCACTCGTCTCTCAACACGGCAAAAGTCAGGTCGGTCACCAGCAAACTCTGACCCAGGCTCCAAACAAGCGTGATGGCGTAGAAGAAGTTTGCGTTGCCGCTACCCGCATAGATCCAGAGGTGATAGAAAGCCGGCCCGAGGAACGTCGCATAGAGGAGCGTTGATGTCGTGACAAAGGCATACCGCATCAGGGGGAAAACGTGTCGGAACAAAGGAACAACAGACAGGAAAAGGCTTGCGTCAGCAAGCGAGGGGTAGGGCTTGAAGATGGAGAATGTGCCCAGGAGGATGGCCAAGACGGCCAACGGTTGAGGGCGCAGACGGATAGAGAGAGCGGCGGGATAGGAAGCGAGGTGAAGCCAGAAGACGCCGAGGAAGAAAGCCCGGAACGAGTCAAACATCTCGATGAAGAAGTACCACCACAGGCCGACGTTGGGCGTGAGATCCGACAGCGTCAATTGGATGCCGTATGTGCGGGCGAGGAAATCCCACGAGTTGCCGGCCAAGACAAAGGACATGCCCAGCAGTGAGATGATGCAGCCCACCACGATGAGAGCATTGTTGGCCGCAAACTTGGCGAGGGACGCAACTCGGCGCTTCTCGGGTTGACGATCAAAGGCGAGGAGAACCAGAGGGGGGAGAAGGAGGATGGGGTACATAGATAGGTAAGAGGCGAACGACAGTGCAATCATGGCGTTGAAGGGAGAGCCCTGGATAGCCCTGGCGATGGCATACAGGATGGCGCAGTTGGTAAAGACACCGGTTGATCGTCCTATACATGTGGCGATGGTGTAGGGGTTGAACAAGAAGCTGTCGCATTGTTAGTGTCGGTGTTGAGTACAGCTCAGAGTGGACGTCTCCCTTACGCGGCAGCAACGGCGGCGCCAACAAACTTGTATTCACGGCGCGGCGATGTAAACAGCTTGGAGCTGGCCGCCTCGCCCGAATTGGCAATCTTGTACAATGCATCGGCGCTGAGAAGGTCTACGGCGATGTAGAGCAGGTGTGTGAAGATGGGCCAGGCCTTGACGTCTGGGAGCAGCGAGAACAAGGGCAGCAGCAGCGGCGCCTGATGGAAGACGCCGCCATCGTAAGGAGAAACGTTGTTGGTATATAGGAACAGACCCTCTTGCACTGGAGAAGATTACCGTGTGAGTGCATGGACTAGAGTGCGCCGGGAGCGAGGGGCTTACATCGCTTGAAGCTTGTGACGGGGGTAGAGATCTCGACGCGGCTGGTTAGGAGGTCAGGGAGGCCAGGAAAGGCGAGGAAGAGGGCGAGTCGGAGCAGAGCAGCGCCGACGTAGACGCTGGCTTTGCCTCGCAATGTCATGATGCCAGGCATTGCATTGCTCGAAGAGGAGCTGGTCGTGGAGGGGGGATCGCGTTGAGGTGTGGTATCGCGATCAAGGTTCCCGTCGTTGGAGGCCACTTGGCGGGTTGAGGCTTGGCGGGCCACCCGGACCCCCACCGGCGGAAGAGGGGCCGCTGGAAGAGCCGCTGGAGCTTGCTTGGCCGAGCGCTGAATGGACGCTGAAAGGCCCTGAGATGTGCTAAAGCATGGCCCCGGGCGGTGAGGAGCATACTGGCCAATAGGGAACCGCGATTGTCGCGCTAGACCTAATCAATTTGCGCCCAGGGCGGTGCTTCTCGGCATAAAATTTCGCGATGGAAAAAAAAGTTGAGACGGGAGACAGCAGGAAAAAGGTGCCCCGCTGCTTCTGCTGCGAGATACAACCATCAAGAAAAGAGCCATCACCAACAACCACAATGGCTCGGATAAAGAAGAAGGGCAAGGCCGGTGCGGCCAAGAACTACGTCACCAGAAACCAGGCGATTCGAAAGCTACAGATCAGCCTGCCCGACTTCCGAAAGCTGTGCATCTGGAAGGGAATCTATCCTCGCGAGCCCCGGAGCAGGAAGAAGGTGTCCAAGTCGTCGACCAGCTCGACCACCTTTTACTACACCAAGGATATCCAATACCTCCTCCATGAGCCGCTTCTGCAAAAGTTCCGCGACCAAAAGGTGCTCGAGAAGAAGATCTCCCGCGCCCTCGGCCGTGGCGATGTCACCGATGCCTCCCGCCTCGAGAAGAACGCTGCGCGACCTGAGAAGACTGGAAAGCCGCGATACACGCTTGACCATGTCATCCGGGAGCGCTACCCGACTTTTGTGGACGCCCTGCGAGACCTCGACGACTGCCTGTCGATGCTGTTCCTTTTCGCCAACTTGCCTTCCACCACGTCGGTTCCCGCCAAGATGGTTGCCCGTTGCGAGCGTCTCTGCCTCGAATTCCAACACTTCCTGATCGTGTCGCAGAGCGTTACCAAGTCGTTCTTGTCGATCAAGGGAATCTACTACCAGGCCAACATCCAGGGAGAAGATGTCCTCTGGCTGGTGCCCTACAAGTTCAACCAGCGTGTCGTCGGCGATGTCGATTTCCGCATCATGGGCACCTTTATCGAGTTCTACATGACCCTCCTTGGCTTCGTCAACTTCCGGCTCTACACCTCTATTGGCCTCAAGTACCCCCCCAAGTTCGACCAGGTCATGGACGAGAACGCCGCCGAGCTTGGCGCCTTCACTCTCGAGGGCAAGACCCTGGTCGGCGCTGAGGAGCACCAGCAGAAGCAGTTGGAGGCTGCCGAGCACAAGCCCGACCCCAAGGTCCAGGCTGCCGTTAACAAGGTTATCAAGAAGATCAAGGGTAGCGAAGCCGATGACGATTCGACACCGGCGACTGAGAACCAGGTGGAGGGTGAGGATGAAGAGACGGGTGCGATTGACAAGTTTGAGCCGGCGGCCCCTGGCGGCGATGTGCTCCCCCAGCCTTCCAGCACCGGAAACAACCCCAACAGCCTCTTCTCCAACCTGACCATCTATCTCTCCCGCGAAACCCCCCGACAACCTCTCGAGTTCCTGCTCAAGTCGTTTGGCTGCAAGCGTGTCGGTTGGGATGCTGTGCTCGGCGGTGGCGCCTTCACTACTGATGAGCTTGATCCTGCCATTACCCACCAGATTGTCGACCGACCTCCTATCCAGGCTGTTACTGAGGAGGATGGTGACAATGAGGACAACCAGACTTCGCAGAAGCTTGCTACCAACCGACGAGTCCCTGGACGAACCTACGTTCAGCCCCAATGGGTGTGGGACAGCATCAATGATGGCGAGTTGAAGGAGCCTCATCTGTATGCCCCTGGTGCTTCTCTGCCTCCCCATCTGAGCCCCTTCGTGAAGAACGTCCAGGGCGCATACGACCCCACTATCCCTCTGGAAGAGCAGGAGCCTGAGGAGGAAGCCATTGAGGCTCAGAGTGACGGCGAGGGCGATGAGGTTGATGATACTGTAGAGGGTATGGACGTGGCCGACTCAGACGAAGAGGATGGCGAGGATGCACAAGACGATGAGTTTGGTGGCTTCTCGGAAGATGAGCAAGAGGAGGATGAGTCTGAGGACGATGCCGAGCAGCGGCAACAAGAGCTGGAGGCTGAGCTCACTGGCGGTGCCGTCAAGTCCAAGACGGCCAACTCCAAGGCCAAGGCCAAGGAGGAGGCGCGCAAGGCGCTAAGCAAGAAGACGCGCGAGGAGGCCGAGGACATTGAGCGGGCCAAGGGCATGCTTAGCAAGAAGAAGCGGAAGCTGTATGAGCAGATGGTGTACACGAATACCAAGAAGAGCGCTGAGGACCAGAAGCTGCGGGCCAAGAGGAGAAAGCTGGAAAAGGAAAAGGCAAAGGGCAAGGCGAAGTAAGGGAGGCAGGCGTACGTAATGTAAAAGGCTTCAGTGTTTTATACCATTCGGATAGATTCAATTTGCATGCGAAGAAAAGACGAGAAGATAATTGGGATGGTGACGCAGTTGTGAAGCTGTGATGTGGTGTTTGTTTTTGTGCTGTGTGCAGGTGGTGGGTAGAGAGAACCTTTGTATAATTTTTACAGATGCCTACCTGCCTTGTAGAACTTGAACCTAACAACAACCACGCCAACACTCTTCATTCAAGAGGCAAACAATATGCTCGACTATGTGAGAGACGGTAATCTCACCTAGCACTCTTCATCATCATCATTATCCCGTCCTCTCGATCTTGTCACAATGGAAGCTAGCGCGACAGCATGGGAGCTAGACAGCGATGAAATCGCATCCATCGCCTCGGAGGATCTGCGCGAGAACAGACCGAATCGCTGGACAGGACCAAAATCCACA
This sequence comes from Fusarium piperis, assembly GCA_027886205.1. Taxonomy (NCBI): domain Eukaryota; kingdom Fungi; phylum Ascomycota; class Sordariomycetes; order Hypocreales; family Nectriaceae; genus Fusarium; species Fusarium piperis. Next base: position 109,945 of record RZGM01000003.1, read on the forward strand.
TGGCGAACCCTCACAGAGGAGGATAGACTGCTGTGGCAGTCGATAAAGCAGCTTCAAGACCAGAATCTCTCTGTGCATCTCTACAATGCCTTTGCGCTGAAGCGAAGAAACCGACATGCGGAATCTGCCCAGGACCCGATGGTCAAGACGGTGAGCCGCATCCGACGGATATTTCAAGAGAACGGAACATACCTGACACAATTTGATATAGGCAGACGGCCAGGATGTCGCTTGGGCACCGCCAAAGATGTGGACTGCGTGGCCTCTGAAGCATAAACAAGTGCCCAAGGAACGCCTCATCAACAGCCAACCCGACGAGGATGATCGCTTCACGTTTCGTAGGCAGGAAGAAGTCCTGCCGAGTACTGAGCTGGAGGAGGAGATTTCGGCAACTATCTTGAGGACGGCTAAGCGGCGCTTCCGCAAGAGGAAGAGCAACATGGCACCACATCCTTCTATCGAAGAGAGCGGCAACGACACACCCGGTGGTCCTTCACGAGAGTCATCCATGAGGCCCGAAACGGAAGACGAGGGCGAGAAGATGGCAATATATGCCGAGGGAGGGAAGTTGACCAGCAGCAGCGGACGGAAGACGTATGAACCGGTAGAGTCGACCAACGACGAACTATCCTACCAACTACTGCGGCCATCCGTTCGCCACATTCTCTCGCAGCTCGACGGCACGCTATCTATCCTCCACAACTCGCGGCTAGCGGGCATGAGCTACATGTCTGATTCCTCAACAGAAGAAGAGTCTGACAGCCAGAGCGGGCAGAAGCGGTCTCGCAGCCGTCGTCGAACGGCATCCCACGATACGGATGGTTCTGCACCTCCCACGCCCGCCACACCCAGCAGACGGGGCCGTCCCAGAAAGATCCATGTCCCTCGTGAGGGAGAGACGCACGAGGATATGCTCTTGCGCGTTGCTCGCGAATCTCACCGGAAGATGCCGACGACACCCAAGGACAAGGACACAGCGTTTGAAGAGTGGATGCGTAAAGGCGATGAAGCCATCCAACGCGAGCGGTCTCTGTCTTTGAAGCGAGGGACATCGGAAGGACCGGGCAGTGATGTTGCCAGTTCAGCCTCTGGAACTTATATGGACCGCAAGCGTGCCAGATGGGGTCTCCGAGACTGGAGCGATGTGCTCGGGGCAGCTGCCCTCGCTGGTTTCTCTAGCGAAACCATCGCTAGGACGGCACGTCGTTGCGCCGACCTCTTTGAGGAGGGCATGGTGATTAGGACGCTGAACGAGGTGCCCGTCTCTCAGGGTATAGGCATCAGCGGCGTCGAGTACCGCCCCGAGCCCATCCGGCTCTCATACTCGGATGAGGACGAAGATGCTGATGATGAGAGTGACGGAGCTGCGGACCTTGTACAGCGTCGCGTTGCCTCCAGGCAAGCATCCCTTGCTCGCTCAAGCCGTAGCCCGGACTCGCTCGGCAGCCGGCGCTCGACACGGTCACCCGCACCACTAAAGTCTCCTCGTTCCCGGTCAGGATCGGCAGGCGGGCTCGTCTTCTGTCCCGTCGCCTCCTGTGATCGAGCCGCCCAGGGCTTCACTCGCAAGGCCAATCTGCGACGACACATTGAACTAGTGCACCAGGGCCAGACGGAAGAGATGGACAGTGATGAGGAGGTGACTGGTGGTGTGCATGTCGATGGCTTCCTAAGGCCCATTGTGCCGGGTAGGGGCTGGAGGGGAGAAGATACGACACAGAGGAAGAGGAAGAGGTTCTACGGGGATCGGAGCCGCGAGACCAGTGTGAACAATGATGATGTATCGTCTTGATAGATAGACTACAGGGTGGTTTATGTCATATCAGCACCCACCAGTTCACCTTGGTCAACAAACATATCGACACCATATATGGCACAACAATGTGAATATCATTACTTGGTCATCTCAAAAAGTCAAAGGGTATCAAGTACTCAAATAACCCTACAACGTTCAAACCCTCACTCAACCGCTCCAAGAACTAGACGCAAAAACACGAACCCAACCGAGACCCCCCCCCCAAAACTCCAGATTCAGAAACCGGATTGCAACTATAGACTAAAGGCTTTCATTTCAAACTTTCATTCCAATCATCCACCCTAGTTAAGCCTGGGGCTCTTTCTCCTCTGCTCAAATGTAGTGGGCAGCGCATTCTCACCACCCTCGACGACCATGGCGTCTATGCCGACAGTCTTCTTGGCGCTTCGCGTCACTCGCGTGCTGCGCTTAAACAGCGGCATGGTGCGCTCGGGCGGCATCGACATGGTGCTCACCCGCGGGTTGAAGTTGATGGAGCCCGTCGTGAGGTTGGGGTTGACCTCGCGGAGGCTCATGCCGAGGGTGCTGCCGTCGGGAGCGCTGGCGTTGGAGGCACGGGGGGGAGGACGGGGAGGAGATGTCATCATTTTTTGAGAGTCGAGGTCAGCAAAGACGATGGTTGTGTCCTTGTCAGTGTCGCGCTCCTTGGTTGGTGTGGGCATCTCGTCGATGCGAGAGATGATGAGGTCGTGAGGCTCGGTGCGAGGCAGGTCAGTTGGGTAGTGGTACTGGGCCTTGGCAGGCGTGTCACCAGTAGGCTGGTACTCCTGAAGAGCTGTGCCCGAGATGTCTTCCCGTAGGTTGGCCAGGGGCTGGCACAGCTGATCATTCAGGGGCTCCAGGCCATCCTGAAGATCACCGAGGTCGAGCTCCATCTCCTCGCCGAGGTTCTTGACACGGTCAAACGTCGACTTGAAGTGGGCCGAGATGTTGCCAAACGACTCTTCGACAGTGTTGGACAGGGCTTGGACGGACTGGCCGTGAGTCTCGTGATGGTGTCCATTCTCCGACTTGGCGCGAGTGACAAAGTCGTCGAGTGCCTCCATCTGGACGTCGAGATCCTTGATCTGCTCATCCACAACACGGACCGTCTCGGCATGAACAGACTTGGCTGTGGCCTGGATCGAGGTGCTGTGCTCGTTGGCCGCAGTCCAGTCATCCTTGAGCTTCGTCTTGAGCTGATCGCGAGACTTCTTGACCTCATCCAAGAGCTCGCCCTCCTTCACATCCCAGGATATCATGCCCTCGCCGTAGTGGGAGACGGCATTCTCAAGGTTTGTGTTGGTCTCGGCCATGCTCTTCTGAATCAGGACAGCCTTGTCGTGAAGACGGGACTCCTGAGCCTCGGCCTGCGTGTTAATTAGGGCAGAGATCTGGGTCATGAGCTTCTGACGATCATCGACAGCCTGTCTTCGCTCCTCCTCCAATGCGTCTTGAATGCGGGTAGAAATGGTGGCATTCTGCAGCACAATGGTGTTTGTTGCAGCCTGGAGCTGTCGTCGAAGGCTGTCACACTCGGCTCGCTGGGCTGTGATGTGCTTAACAAGGTCTTCAAAGATGGACTTGAAGTCCTTTCCAAGCACGCTGTACGAGTTGTGTAGCTGGTTCAAGTTAGTATATACCTTCTTTGTGTAGTCAACCGACTTACCTGGCCATGGAACGCCGTCATCTCGTTCAGCATATCCGCAGCTATCCTCTCAGCCGAGTGAGAGATGGACTGTAGGCTCTCGCCCATCCTGTCCTTGACGGTATCACGGACCACCTTGATCTCCTCTAGCACCTCATCCATATCCTCCTTTGACTTTTGCTTTCCATCTAGAAGCTGCTTCTTGGACTCGACAAAGGTGCCAAGGTGCTCATCGAGGAATGTCTGCGTTGAAGAGAGCTTCCGTAGCTCCTCACCCACAAACTCTTCCATCCGCTTTCCGACACTCGCGATGTGCCCCTGCTGCTCGTCCTGGAACTCCTCGATCCGTCGTTCAACCATGGAGGTGACATCGGCGACCTGGTCTTGTGATGTGCTCCACGCGTTGCGGTTGAGAGACTGCAGATCCGACTTGCGCTTGTTCTTGGCGTGAAGGCCACCGACGTCGCGGACCGTCTTGTGAAGCTTGTTGATGAGTTCTCCGCCAACTTGTGTGAGCTTCTCCTCCGTCTTCTGATGCGCCTTTCTGATCCTCGTCTCCTCGGCCAGCGACCTTCGCGTAGCTGAAAGAACAATCTCGGTCTGGTCCAGCACCTCCTTGGTGTCATCTAGTAGGGCCCTGGTACCCTCGTGATCCTTCTTGAGACCCATAAAGGTCGACTGAAGGTTGAACAGTTCCTGAACCTTGTTCCGCAGGTTGCTCTCTAGAGTCTCGAGCTTGGCAGCCTGCTCCTCGTTGACAATGCGGCGGGACTCGCTTTGAGCCGTCATCTCCTCGTATGCCTCGTTGGAGAGGTAGACACCATTGCGCTGGCGGGTAGCGATCAGCTCGCTCTTGAGCTTCTCAATCTCCATGGTAAAGTCCTTCAGCAGCGTCTTCTTCTCCATCATGGGGTTGAGCTGTGGCTTGTTCTTGATGTTCTTGGCCCGGAAGGCGTAGTCAAGAGTCGAGATGGTCTCCTCCAGGTTGCTCTTTGCGGGGGAGATTGTGGCGATGATACACGTCTTGGTCCTGCCTCCTAGAGAGTCTTGCAGTAGTCGAGTTAACTTGGACTCTCGGTAGGGAATGTGGGAACCGCGGTCGACGAGGGCGTTGATGACTCGGCCGAGAGTCAGAAGAGACTTGTTGATCAGACCAGCCTCAGCGGCGCGCTTGTTCTCGGCTCCTGATCGCTGAATGTTCTCGCTGCCGGCCAAATCAACCAGGTTCAGCTTGCCGGCACTGACGAGGGCGTCGACGCCGTGCTCGTTGGGTTTCCTCACGTAGGTGGTGATGGTGAAGACAGTGTGACTTCGAGAACTCAGGTCGTTGCACTTTGTGGCAGCCACCTGACGCCTCAAGCTACCCTCCTGAAGCACCTTGACACCCTCGGCAGCTGTCTTGATGTGCTTCTCCTCCATGCCCTGAACCACTGTGCTCGTATGGCCCCGCCGCGAGGTGTCGTCGTAGATCTTGAGCTTGGCGCCCTCGTCGGTCGAGAGCAGATCGCGGAGCTCCTCGTTGTAGAGCTCGATGAAGGAGCACTTGATTGTGCTCTCAGCGTCCTCGAGCTCGAGCTTGTTGAATAGTGTCTGGAGCACACGGGGAATGATGCCGGCCTCGTCTGAGAGAAGACCCAGAGTTTCAGTCATATCACCCGACATGGTGTACGTCTTTCCTGTGCCAGTCTGTCCGTAGGCAAAGATGGTGCAGTTGTATCCGGAGAGCATCTGGTTGCAATGGTTAGCAATTGACTTTCAAGCACAACCAGAAACTTGCCTCGTCAAGAATCGGCTTCACTGTATCGTCAAAGACCATGTTCTGGTCGGCGGCCTGTGAAAAGACGCGGTCAAAGTTGTAGGAGCGGTTGCTCAAGGCACTGGGGCCCATCAACAGCTCGACAACATTTCCCTTGACGGCGCTAGTGGCGACGACGACGTTGCTGTTCTCGCGGACCTCGCGCTCGTTGCGGCCGCGGCATCGCACGACGACGGTGATGTTGGTCTCCTCGACCCCCGCGTCGGCGTCAAAGTCGCGTTCCTTGCGCTTGGTGCCGATCGTGTTGACCGAGGTGACCGACTCGGAGGGCGACACAGCACCGCTACGCTCCATGGCACGCGCTGCGATCGAGGATGAGGCGTATCTAGTCGACGAGGCCCTCGTGCCCGCCCTCGCAGTGGCACGGCTGCCGGCGCCGGCGCGTAGGCTCGAGGCCATGGCGATCCGGCTATGCTCCCGGTCGGAGCGTGTTGGGCGTTGGTGAGCCACGGTGGGCAGCTTCTGGTGGTGAGTCGGGGTGGATGGTGATGTGCGGTGAAGAGTCGAGTGTGGTTGTGGTAATTGTTGTTGTTGCGGGAGCTTGGAGGTTGCTCGCTTCATCTAGACATGAACTCCAATTTAGACATGTAAATTGAAAGAGAAAAAAAGAGACCCTGAATCCTACAGTGAGTGGCGTGGCACAGAGGAGGGGATGCCTGCAGAGGGTTTGTTTCAGCAAAGCAAGCCTTGTCTGGCGTATCAGTAGGTAAATGTAAATACAAAGAGGGTTATACCGACATCGTCTATAAACTATCAAAGGCCCTCCACTTGTTTAGTGGTTGCGGGTCCATGCGGCGACCGGGGTCAACACTGGCCATGGCGTCTGTCACCACGGCAACGCCCTCTTTGGGCGATACGCCCACCCAATCGAGGCCATCCACATTTTTTGACAACGTTCCATACCCTGTCGTGCCCTGGCCGTTGATTGATTGACGTTAACTCATGCAAGCCTGTCAGCCAAAAGATGGCTCTCTAGACTGGTTTTTCAAAACTCTTGCGCCTGATGTGAAGCCCCCTGAGATCCATTGCCTCAGTGGCTGAGTCTATCTTGCCAGAGACACCCAAGACTCCATCCAACATTAAACCCTCCCTCCCTTGACCATATGGTATCATGTCATCCGTCGTGAATCCTTTCTCTTATTCCGTATCCATCTTGTCACTGTCATCGTCATCCTCCTTCTTTGTCTCGTCTGCCGGTGCCTTCTTCTCGTCTTCCCCCTTTGCCTTGGTAGTATCCTCGTCTTTCTCGAGCTCGCCTTCAAGCTCATTCTCCTTGACCTTCTTTAGCGAGTCACCTTCGAGCTCCTGATCAGCCTCGCGCTTCGTACCTACGCTCTCCGCGCCAGGGCTCTTGGCTTCACTCTCGCCTTCAGCGTCTGCATCTGAATCCGCACCCATGCTATCCTCTGCCTTGTGCTCGTCTCCATCGTGTTTTCTCCCAACAGCGGCCTCAACGTCAATACCCTGCATCTCTAGGCCGCCTTCACCCACGTAGCTTGTTGTTGAAGACTGAGGACCTGTGTCGTCAACACCAATCTCCTCTGGTCCTCGTGCATGTGGTATCTCGTCTTCTTCCTCCTGGGCTTGCTGTAGCAACAGTTCCTGTTCTTGTTGGCGCTGCCGTAGCAGCTCCTCCTCTTCCTCATCCTCCTCTCCAAGCGTGAGACGGTCTCCCTCGTGGGCAGCCTCTTGGGCTCGTGACAACTGGCTTACAGGAACCACTCCTGCTCGCTGCTCCTGTCGCAACAGCTCACCCTGCGTGACGCCACGGGCGTGTCCCGTTGACGGAATACCATTCACACTGACAGAGACGGTTTCGATGCTGCCGACGCCGTTGGGGCCATCGATAGTTTCTGTGCTCTCGCTGTGAATCTGCGCGCCAGGCGTGTTTTGTCCACTGTCGGGGCTGCGCCTCGTTAGCCACGGGATGGGAGTCAGAAGAGCTCCCCCCAGCGCCTCGTCCGTGCCCAACGCTGCCGTCGTGGGGTTGCTCCACGCGACCGACACTGCCGGATCGTTTGCGTCTTCGCCATTCAGGTGCATCGATGACATGTCGGGAATAGGAGGGGGCAGAGGATAGATGTTGGTCCCCGAAGTCACCTGCACGGTGCGATCGACGGCATGTAGATAAGGCGCCAGCGCCTTGTAGTGCGCGTGAGGCTGCAAGATCAGGTCGGCTAGGCGCTGGATCGTATGAGGTGGGTAGGTGTCAAAGGTCTGGAGGTGGCTGGTGATGTCCAAGAGCATGTCGGCGAGCTGCTTTGGGAGCGTGCCCTCGATCGGCTGCGTGGCGGGGAGCGACTCGGCCGGCGCATTCTCCTTGTTGGTTTCTTGGGATGAGGCGCCTGGTGGTGATGACGGCTGAGGAGACGCGAGCTTGTCCTCAATAGTTTCGGGGGCTGGTGGCGGGGGAGGGAGCTTTGGGATCGGGAAGTCGTTGTGCGCGATCTGAGAAAGAGTCGGTCAATACGTATACAACCGTGGACGAGTGCAGCTATGAGGCTATACCGAGTCGAGTCTCGAGAGAATGTCGCTGCGCAAGGCGGGCCAAGCCTCCCTATCATCCAAGGTCAGACATCCAAATCCAAGAGTCGCATGTCTAGTTTGAGCTCACTTTTCGACTGAGCATCCAGACGCGACCCTGCTGAGCAGGCCATTATCGCTATCAACCTCCATGGTGGTTTGAGGAAATGACCAAAAGTTTAATTGGGGTGTTTGTTGCTATCACCATCGGTCTCGCCTGTCGCGCACTGGGACGTTAGACTTGTAAGTAGTGGGGGTTTGTCGCCCCGCTAGATGCATCTTCTCACCACCATACCGTCTATATATCAGCCTCTTGAAGACCGTTGAGATGAGACATGTTGGGATCATTGGCCGTAGCTTAATATCGAAAAGGGTCCAATGGAATAAGCAGAGACATAGCAGTGGAATTAGAACAGTTTAACAAACATAACGCATTCATGCTACAGCTTAAGCATGTCCAATACAAGCACCAGCGCACAGCAAGAATATTAAGAAATGGGACGCGTGTCTTGGTCTGTCTAGTTAATGATTAAAGATATTCGTCCCCGTAGAGAAGCTGAGAAGAATGAACAACAAGTCATCAATGGCATCAGCCCATCGTCAATCCACCATCAACTTCACAGCTGGTGAGGATTATACATCCACCCAGATGGTTCAAAGACTGCCTTGAACTTGACGGCGTCATACGTCCCGATGGCGCAGCTTAGATCATGGAAGCCTTCAAGGCCCGTAACAGGCAGATCCTGCTCGGCATCCGTCTCTTCATGCAGCGCCCACCCGCCCGTTAGGGTGCCGTTGCGGGTGAAGAAGATGTCGACCTGGGGCTTCGGCCCGCCGATGGGACGGAAGGTCATGCCGATGCCGTATGTCTCACCGCGGCGCATCGGCTCAGTGAAATCACGGCCACCCCAGCGGTCGTTGACGTACTTGTGTCCATCGTCGCCGTGAACCGCCAGGCTGCCGCGATGCCAACCCGGCATCCGGAAGGAAGGGTAGGGCAGCGCAGTAAAGCCGAGAGCGACGTAGACTTCGGGACTATCGCGCGTGATTTGGACCTCGTAGTAAATGGTTTTGGGCTGTCCAAAGCGGATGGGATCATGGTCGGTGACAGAGTAGAGGGGCGGGTAGCCAATGATGCAACGATCGGGCGAGTTCTTTGAGGTCCGACCTTCCCAATGTCCAGGGCTAACCCAGGTGAGCTTTCCACTAAAGCCCATGGGCTCCATCAAACGGATATTGCCTGCCTGAAGAGCCGACTTTCCGATCTGGTCCAGGTAGATAGGCTGCGTCATGGGATATGCATTGCACCAGTCCTCGCCAGCGATGGCTTCTTCCTCGGTAGCATTGCTGGTCGGAGATCTGTCGTAGCCGCTGAAGATGGCCGGTGGAGGAGGGAAGAGCGATGTATCAGGCACAGCTACCTCCCAGTCGTGTTGGGGATGGGCCGCGAAGGCAGGCGGAGGTCCAGGAGGAGGAGCATACTGCTGGCTTGGAGGTGGCCCTGGTGGAGGAGCATATTGCTGCGATGATGATTGTCCAGGAGGTGGTCCTGGAGGAGGTGCAAAATCCGTAGCCTGCTTCTTGTCCGGGGGTGGGCCTGGAGGTGCTGTGTAACTCGGCTCTCCCAGATGATTTGGGTCGTTCTGTGGGTTATATTTGCTCTTCTTGACATCTCCCTGGCTTTGCGACGAGACAGGTCGCTGCACCGGACGCGGCGCCGGGTCGCTATCGCGCTCGTTCTTGCTGCCAAAGCACATGGTTAGATGAATTTGGATTGATGTTTCTTTGATGATTCGACCCGATGATGAAAGGGATGAGATGATGGTATGAGCTGGGTTGTTGAGGATGGGAGGTCAAAACAAGGTTTCAGGCGCACAACACATGCAATGCAACCACTTGCACTTTATAGAAACAGCAGCAGCGACCGATGGCGAGCATCACCCAGAAGAACAGGAACAGCAATTGAATCCTGGAACAAAGAATAGAACAGACACCTTTTATCTACCTATTCTTTATTGCCAGCACATTTTAAAGTCGTGGCTGAGCCCTTTATTCCACCCTCATCTTAATCCAACACCACACCGCTTCAGGCCTGGTTCGCGGCTGGGCACCCGTCTTAGTGACCAGCTGACGGACTACACTGCCCCAAGAGACAAACGTAAACGAGCGGCGCATTGCATCCTCAAAGGGCTTGAGCTGCAAAGAACTGCCTTGCGTATGGCGTATCAGGTAAACTTACGTATGAGGCAATTTTCCATTGGCCTGGCAGATGCATCTGGCTCATATCACAGCTACTGAAGTCCAAGTGGGAGGTATACATGGTATGGGGACATGAGAATCCTCATAACCACTTTAAATTGCCTGACAAACTACCTAACAAGGACAATCCATGTTAATGTTGCTTGAATATCCTCCAAATCTATAGCAGCTGTATGCTACCCGTATGCATCTGTTGTACCGCTTAACCACTCTCACCTGTGGTAGAGCGCAGCTACTGGTAGCTTAGCTTAGCTGCCCCAAGCACTGGCCTCATCCTCATCAGGATAAAAGAAGGCCACTACGCTGATGATGATGTACACCGCACAGAGCAGGGCGCCCTCAAGGTAGTTGCTTCTGCCATCAAGGACCAGGAAGTTGACAATAAACGCCGACACAAAGAGACAAACAGTCTCAAACAGCGTAAAGTACAACGTCATTTCGCGGTCCATGATCCAGCCCAGAATGACAACCAGTGGCGTGATGAAGATGGCGATCTGGATCGAGCTGCCAACAGCCACACCAATTGCCAAGTCCATCTTGTTCTTCATTGCCACCGTGATGGCTGTAACGTGTTCCGCAGCGTTGCCCACAATGGGTAGGATGATGAGACCGATGAAGATTTCTCCGACCGACGAGGTGCTGACAACTTCCTCAATAGAGTCGACCAGGAACTCGGCGCAAACCGCAACCAAAGCCGTAGAAACAAGGAGGAGGACAACCGAGCCAATTTGGGAGAGATGCGCTTTATCGTCATCCTCCCGATCAACTTTCTGAGCGCCAGCGGCATTCAGGGCCATCAGCGGAATCTGGGATGGTAGCATGGCGCCAGGAGGACGGAACTGGTGACCCAGACGGTCAGGAAGTGAGTTGGTACGGCGGATACCATAACGAACACGGGGAACAGGACCAGGAGGGGCGGGGGGCAGAACACCTAGCTCTGGCTTCTCGGTGAAGACAGTGGGTGCCAGATTCTTGACAGACATTCCTCTGAGTGGGAAGGGTCTTCGGCCACCAGTTGATGAGCCGGGCTCTGCTTCATTCTGGACAGCGAAGTCGACACGACGAGGTTCACCCTCGCCGCCATTTTGCGCACCAGCCTCAGGCTGCTTGTTCTGCGATCGTGTTCCATCACCACCCTTTTCAGCGTCGTGATCGTGCCTCTTGTTCTTACGGTGTCTGTGTCGGCGGTGGCGACGACGTCTGTGAGATCGACGCGGTTCTTCTTCTTCGTCAACGGCTTGCTCACTCCCTTCGTAAGAAGGGAATCGGGGGATCCGATGCCTGGAAGCTGATGGCTCAGAGATCTCTTCACCTGGGGTAGTGTTGTTGGTGGTGAAAGAAGCGGCGCGAGCGGCTCTAGTGTCGGCAGTGTCGGCGGAAGCGTTGCTAGATCTTCGACGTCGTCCACCACGAAGAACCTTCTTCATTCTCTTGCGGACGGTACCGTGGGATGAGTCAGAGTCAGAAGAGTCTGAGCTCGATGATGAGCTGTCGTCTGAACTAGACGAGTCCAACCAACCAGCAGCAGGACCAGGGGTCGATTCGGCATCAACAATGTGCTGAGGCGTGGACTCATACATGTAGGCGTGAGACTTGAGTTGGAACAGGAGGTAGATGATATATACGAGAAGGAGGATCTGATGTCATGTTAGGAGAATTGTCCAGAGAAATAGAGGCCGAACTTACCACACTCGTCCCGCGACTAATCTTGAGGGATTGGGCATCAGCAAGCTTTGTGTCGCTGAATGAGGCATGGAAAGCTGTCTGAATGTATTGTTAGCACGTTATGGTTATGTATTCTCCTTATCGACTTACGGGCAAAACTAGGCTGATGACACTGAGACTGAGTAAACAAGCACTCATCTGAGTGACCGTGCTGTTGTAAATCTGAAGAATATGGTGAGCAACATGGAGTAGACGAGGAATGAGGCGACAAACCTGCTCTCGGTAGCGTAGACCACCAAGAAAGAAACCCATGCCCAGGATAAGCAGTAGGTTGGCCAAGATTGAACCCAACAGGGAAGCCTGGACAATTCGAATCTCGTTCTAATACAAGTTAATATTCATGAAGTTTCGAGCAACCGCCAAGTAACACGTACCTTGACCAGCGCAATACTGTGGAAAGGAAGAAATAAATGTCAGCCATCATTTCAACACAAGAACCATTATCACAGCTCGCTTGAGCTTTGGTAACTTTTGGTTCCAGCAGGAAGTTGGGATTTTGACGTACATACTACAATTTAGTTAGCATTTAACGCATCGAAACCAGAGGAAGATAAACTCACAAGATGATCAGTTCAACAGCATTACCGAACGTAACGTTCAGCAGCGCGCCAAGAGCATCTCCCATCTTACGCGCCACAGACTCGGTTGCAAATGCAAGCAGTCCAGCGAGAGGGATGATGGCAATGGCGTTCATGGCAAAGACGACACCGCCGTGGATGCCGTCAATCTGGGAGACGGCAATGCCGACGGGTACAAAGATGAGCAGGACATTGAGCCAGCTGTAAGTGACGGCCAGCCAGGTATTGCGGCGGATCTCGTCGATTAAGGTGCTCTTCTTGGTGGTATTTGTGTTCTCTTCAGATGGCTCCCCGGCCTTGGGTGTCATCTCTACGACAGACCCCGGCCGTGCAGCCTGAGAAGATGTATGGGATGGGATGTGCCCAGGTGGCATCTTGAGCTCGGAGGAGCCATTGTGGTTCGTGGAGTGGTCGTTGACGGCAGCTTGGTCTGCGCGAGGGACGCCATGGTGGTTATCCGATCGAGTCTTTTCGTCAATGTCGTTGCGGCGAGGCTGCTGGCTTAAGCCAAAAGTGTTTCCGCCTTCAGGAGCCGTGGATGAAGGAGACAAGAATCCATGCGCTGCGGGTTGTGCACCAGAGCGACTGCCATCTATATCGGGGGATTCAGAGGAGGCTTCCTTCATCGAACAGGCTTTTATCTTGAAATATGCACGAGACGAGAGTACAGCGTCTGTCTGTCTGTCTGTCTGTCTATCTGCTTTCTTTCTTGATAGGGAGTGTCTTATCTTGTCTTGAGGATCTTTGGCAAAGGTCGAGAGACGGATGTAAGTGAAGGAGAGAGGGAGGGCCAAGAGGCCAAGGCCTTGGCTTTAAGGCGGGATCGGGAATGGAGCGGGCGTCGTCACTTCGAGCTGCTCCAAGTTTCCCAGATCGGGGATGACGCTCTTTCCGTGAAGTGGGGTGGCGTCAGTGGAGAAGCATCCACTGAAACGGACCCAAGAGGCGCAATCATGTCGTTGACCAGCCCGCTAAAACGTGGATGATTACAGCGGATTTAGCGATTGATTGGCCAGCCTGCCAGGGGAGTGATCAAGTGAGGCTGTGTGCCCCAGGCGATTCCCGAGACTCCATCTTTCAAGAATCTGGACTCTTCTGGAGGCGAGTCGTCTAGGTAGTGACTCTTTGTACAGTCATTCTATCCTCCTTTGACGTGAGCATCACGCGTTGATTATTGTTGGGAACGCCAAAGGCAACAGAATCATCAGAAATCAACAGAGTCGTAACAAAGCATAAGGCCTGCCCGTGCTTCCAAGCTCCATGTTCAATGCGGCGGCCCAGCAAACAGGCTACTGGGGGCGCTCAAAGACGACGCAGCTGGCCACGCGCTACATCAACAAGCTTATCGGCAAGAATCCCCCGTGGTATTCGGATCTTGCGTGCCGAGTTTGGCTTGGCATCGCCGACTTCTCGTGGCGCTATTGGCCACTCAGAGACGGGGATATGGCGTTGATTACGCAGTGCTAGAGCCGCCTTGCTTTGCTTTGTCCGTCAAGGGCAAGGGATTGACAGGGACCTTACCAGCCATTCTTGTGGCATTCCTGTGGCTGTTGAGACCACCAAAGCTTGGCTGAGAGTTGCCAGACCTCACGGCACATCAAGCGTCGCTAATTATCGGGCCAACAGTTTCAGGTTTTGGCAAAACGCCCCAAAGACTCTATTCCAACGTTGCTTATCACCAGAGTGACGTAGCCCGACCAAGTCGTAGCAGATCTACCAGGGAACGGACTGAACGCAAATCCGAGCCAAAGATTGAATAAGCCGGCCGGATTCGAGCATGGACATGGAGCTCAGAGCGGTGGGCTCGGCCCCGTCTCTATCCCTTGGATATTCTACAACGATGAGACCTCTGTCCGCCTGCGTAGCCTGCCGTTACGTTTATAGGACTTGCAGCTGTTGGACTCGAGAGCCTGACGAGATGCTCCTCTAGTGATCCCCGCAAGAAATGTGACCGCGCTCCTCAGTCGATACGCTGTAACCTCTGCGTCAAGAAGGGCATTGAATGTAGCTTTGAGAACAGCCCCGAAATACCTAACAAACCTCTCAACGATGCTTCACCTGTCATCTTCCACGACGCAGACTTGTTTGAGGGGCTGGTCGACCTCTACTTTCGTCACGAAAACATAACCTTCCCCTGCCTATTTCATTAGCCATCATTCAAGGCCTCTGTTAGAGATGGGTCAGTCCCCAGGATAGCCTTTCTAGGCGCTGTTGGCCTCGCGGCTCGTTTCTCGTCGCATCCCATGTTCGCTGAGATCAACCCCTGGGAACGAGATCGCCCCTATGCAAAAGAGGCCGAGAAGCTGCTCGACTTGCACGATACCTCAATAACAAACATTCAAGCATGCTTGCTGTCAGCGTGCATCTATATGGCTGAGGGAGGCTGTCACAGAGTCCGTATACTACGCCATTGCCTGTCGAATGGCCATGGTAATGGATCTTCTCAATGCTCCTGTCAAGACGGCCATCGAGCGCGAGGTCAACAAAAGAGGTGCGAGGGCATTGCCGAATGTGAGTGCTGTGCCAACACGGTTGAACTGTCCTTGATAGTCTGGTGGTCCATTGCTACCAGCGATACCTGATTATCCGCAGCCATTTGTCTCCCCAGAGCCATAAAACCACGGCAGGATGTTCCGTTACCTATAGGCGAACTAATCTTTGCTCGACTGCAACTTGATAACCTAACAGACGATGAACGGGTCTTGGCTGCTCTATTATCTGAATCCGCAGAGTACTCCTTCCTAGTACTCGCCCATATGATCAAACTTTACCAGATACTGTATGAAATCAACTCCTACTGTGCGACAGTAGTAGCCGAGGAGATTCCAAAGAATCAATGTGAAACTCTATACATAAGCTATCTGCCTCCCTCCACCGATGGTATTCCGACTTGCCAATGCGGTTACGGGACAGCCAAGATAACCTCCAACACTAGACCAGCCAGGGGCTTGGTCCCAAGTTCATATGCCTTCATATCAACTATAACAACGCCCCGCAGCGTCTATTCTACCAATTCCTCCAGCTCAGCCGGACATCGGATGAGACGGGCCATCCCGACGCAGCTGTATGCCGAGAGGTGCAAGCGGTACGCCGGAAACCTGTGTGACCTCATCTCGTACGCCAAGTTCGAGATGCTGACCGACATCTACACGTACTGGCCTATCGTCTACACGTCCTTTAGCAGACTGAAGGCGTTTCATAATGCCTGCCTGAGTAGCAAGGACGGCTCATTCCGACTTGACCGGTGGATGCTCCAGTTCATTCTCGAGTTCTCCAAGCCGGTGGACGAGAAGGACATGAGTGCCCGTGATCCGGAGAGGGATCTCTGGCCGCTAGACTAGTTGAGGTATCTCTAAGTCGTAGCGGAGGATACTAAAAGAGAAAAACCATGCTCATTCATCATAAAACACCAGTACTAAATACTAACCCTCAACATGGTTGCTAGTTGAGCCATCTCTTTGTTTGGAATACCAAGGATATATCCCTGCTCAATCATACCATACCCATCACACTAGAAGCTGTGAATTCATTTCCCGCCATCTACCAAACCTCCTTTTGTCACTCCCACACAACGTCAGGATCCTCAAACCATGGAAAGCTCAGCATCGAAACCAACTAAGCCCCGGCAATCAGGCCGCTACCAGACACTTCAAGTCTACCTCGTCGGCACTCCCCGCGCGGGACTGAGAATGCTACTCTACCGCATCTGCACGCAAGAGTACTGTGTCGACCTCCCCTACGACCCAACGGGTGATGAGAGCGGCCGCAAGATGGTGATGGTTGAGCAAGGCCCAGTCATTGTGAACTACGACCTCATCAGGTCCGATAGCACCTGCGACTCCACGTTTGTCCAGAGGCTAGCTGCGCACTCGGATGCTTTCATATGCGTGTATTCTGTCGCGGACCGCTCAAGCTTTGACTATGTACAGGCGTTGTGCAGAGACATTCAGGTGCCTCCTCCGCCAGAGGGTCCAGTCATGTTTGTGGCGGCAACCAAGACAGATCTACCAGATTGGGAGGTGTCGCTAGATGAGGGGAGAGAGTTGAGTTCCAGCATCGAGGCCGAGCTCCTCGTCACCTCAGCTAAGACGGGTGTCGGCTGTGGCAATGAAGATGTTGCAGTGTTGGTAGATCGCATTTACCTCGACAAGGCTAGAGCAGAGGAAGAAAGGAGCGAGAGGGCAGCGAACCAGGCCGGTGATGAAATGGCCAGGAGTGCTACTGAGAAATCCAAAGTTTCCTTGGTGGTTTCACGGGTTGTTGGGCGCCTAAAGAGATTAAGAAACAAGCAACATCTCAAGCCACAGGACTCAACCTCTCGTGCCGCTGCTCCAACGACCAGTTCAAGGTCAATACACAAGACCCAATGTTGGTCATAAACCAATAGAGCACAAGATACAATATATATATATATATATCTCACCATACAACAAGTCCAGCAATCATGATCAAGTTATCGTGAGTGGCGTTTCAACTAGAAGCCTGTCAAGTCATATGAGCTCAAGGCGAACTATCTACAACCAAGAACCATTCATCCAAAGCAAAGACCAGCCCAAACTCCCCGAGCTAATATAAAAGACCCAACCATGATTGCAATACAAGTCGGTCTGCAAAACCACAGGCAACTCAAGCTTCCGCTGCAGTTAATTTCTACATAGATCCGTCTTCTCTGATCCTTATAGCTATGTCTAGGTATGATATATGGCGACTCCATTTACCACGGCGTCTTCAAATACACCTTCAACCTCGTGAATGCAAACCACTTCATCGATCCATCCATCAAACAGATGGATCGATCCCTCAAAGCCACATCGTGCTCAAACTTCGCTCCAGCGCTAATGCCTGCAAGACAACCTTGAGATGCGTTTATAGAGACAGACAAATAAAAAAACAAACCCCTTCTTCCTCTTTCTTCTTCTTTTTCGGCCGAGATGCAGGCATCACAAGGTCATCCAGCCCGTGTCCTGCTCTCATCTGCCGCTCATGACCAACAGCCTTTCCGTACCAAAATGTATGTAGGAGAGTGTAACCATCCGGGACCACCACCTAATCTCAATCTCGTACGAATCCCTTTGCGCCATGATGTGAGTGTGTGAAAAGGACCAACTCCGGGCGGCCTCTGAGTTGCTGACGGGCATCATCGAGAGCCCTCGGTTTCGTCCCTCATTACTGATATGTGTGGTGATTTGCGTGCGTCCCGGCAAAAACAAATAGACAATGACGATTATAGCATCCAACAACGAACATTGGTGCGATCAACTTCCAGACAAGAGATTCCCAAACTGAGACGGAACGCCGTAAACTCCGGGTGCTTATCGCATGCTTTGTTCACCGCTCTTCGCCACCTCGAGCCTTCCCGCGCCTCCTGAAGAAGTCCATGACTCGCTTCGCGGCTCCGCTGCTCCCTTCGTGTCCTCGGTAGTCAGCCCCTTCGTAGGCGTCCGCGAATCGCTTGTGGTTCTTGTGAATAACCCCGCCTCGCTCTCCACGGCTGCTGCCCACTGGGCGTCCATCGAAGGTTTCGGATTCCGAAAAGTCGCCCTGGTAAGGTCGAGATCGTGGCTCAGTTGGTGGGCGGCGCATGTCCACTGAGGACTCAGACCCCGTGTTTAGGTGAGCACCGGTCTGCATGTAGGGTGGGATGGCGCTGGGCCTTCTGGCATCCTGTGCTGTAGATCCGTAGCGGTGGTGGTATACAGGGCTTGAGTGAGCCGTGTCTTGCGAGGGGACCTGCTCGTAAGGCGCGTCAAAGTAAGGCTCGCTGTGTCGCGGCTCGTCATGGGCGCTGTATCCACGGAGCTGCTCGCTTCGGGGGTTCTGAATGGGCAGGTCTTGCTGCGAGTCAGCCTCCGAGGCTGTAACGCTGCCATGGTCCCTTCCACCAAGACCAAGTTTTGAAGACAGAGCTGGTGGCACCAGAGAGAATCGTCGACGCTCGGGTTTCTCACCTGAACCTTGAGAGCCGTGGATGCTGCCACTGCGCTTCTTGCCAAGTCCCAGAGAAAAGGATCGTCGAGATGCTCTCGAATCAACCGAGGGTCTAGGGCCAGCCTCCTCACCAGGTAGCATGGTGTTGGACAAGCTGACGGGAGGGTATTTTCTTGACTTGTCGGCGGGCTGTTCTGATCGCTTCTTACCACGACCTCCAAAGATAGATCCGCTGCGACCCATGATCTTGTTGCCAAGATCCCCTAGAGTGTTGGATCTCTTGTGACCCCTTCCTTCACGCTTAGTCTCATTCTGGAAGGCCGACATCTTCATAACCTTGGGAGGAACGCTTCCAACTGTCTTGGCCACGTTCTCCTCGTCCTCTGGGTTCGAAGGCTGCTGGATTCGGCCCTGAGCATTGGTGTCGGCGATGGTTGGGGGCACTAGTTGTCCGTAGGTGGTGCGAGATTGCAGACCCATAGAAGCCGAGGACTTCATAGAGCCTCCGGTCTGTGGCCTGGCTGTGGCACTAATGCCGGTCATAAAGGCATTGTCCGAGGTGGCGCGAGTGTCGCGGCTCGGTCTCGCGGCAGCGGCAGCAGCATTCTTGTGAGCGCTCTGAGGCCTCCTGGACTGTGTTGTCCGGGCTGCAATCTCCTTTGCCACTGGAGGCTCTCGAGGTAGTGGCTTCTCAGTGGAAAGCTCGGGTGCGGGCGCCTGTGTAAGAGAGCGGGAGCTGGGTTTGGTGGCCGCGGCATCGGCGCCACGCTGTGTCTGCGTAGTGGGAGCCACGTACTCAACCTGAACAGTCCGTCGCTTGGCATCCTTGGGGGTACGGTGCCCAGACTCGGACTCGGGGTCGATGTTTCCGTGCGTCTTGGCCAGTCCTCCAACAACTGGAGGATGCGATTGCTTGTGCTTGGCGGCTTCGCGCACCGATGAGCTTCTGGCGATAGTCGGAGCCTCTGCATAATCGTCTGATGCCGTGCCAGAATTCGGAACATCCGAAGGTAATGTGGTAGAGCTGGTGATGAACTCTACAAGGTTCGCGTATTCGCTGAGCCAGCTGTGACGAGCCACTTCGAAGAGGTCTGCTCTCTTACGGGGATTGGGAACGAGGATACGACGGAGGAGGTCTCGAGCGTGTGGGGTGACATACTCGGGGAATGTCAGAGGAGTAGTCACGATATACTTGTAGAGAAGGTTGATGTTGTCGCCTTCTGGGTTGGCCGGATCGTCATCGAAGGGAAGGTAGCCAGCAAGCATCGCGTACTAATATCAAGTTAGCCTCAAACATCATGAGCAACAGTTCGTATTCAACTTACCAGGATGACACCACAACTCCAGACATCCACCTTGCGTCCGGTGTAGAGGGAGTCACTGACAACGAGCTCGGGAGCTGCGTAGCAAGGGCTACCACAACTTGTCTGCATGAGATCGCCCTTCCTGGTTCCGTTGCGCTTGACGCGGTCCAGACCCATTCGTTTCACGAATTCCCTGTCGGTCAGGTTAAGCTCCTCCTCCTCGGTTAGATCCTCATTCGCATCGAAAGTGTTGGCAAAGCCAAAGTCGGTAATAATAATATTGCGGTTGCGGTCCAGGAGCAGGTTCTCCAGTTTCAGATCTCGGTGAACGATTCCCTTCTTGTGAAGATAGCCGACACCCGAGACAAGCTGGGCAAACAGACGGCGGGCCGCATTGTCCTTCAGGTATCGGTGGTTGAGAATATAGTCGAACAGCTCGCCACCAGATGCATACTCGAGAATGATACCAATGTGTCTGTCTGTCTCGACCTTGTCGATAAGGCGCACGATATTAGGGTGCTGGACACCACGCAGAATGGCAACTTCCCGGTAGATCTTGGCGTATCGAGACGGGTTGCTGCCAACACTGTCCCTTTTAATAAGCTTAATAGCAACCTGTGGCAGGTCGTTAGTCAATTCCTAGAGACAGCGGTAGAATGCGAGCTCACCTGAACGCTGCTGTCTTGCTTCCAGCCTAGCTTGACCTTGCCAAACTCTCCCTCGCCGATTGTGTTGCCCAGGATAAAGTCACCGAATTTCGTGGTGCCCTTGTTGCTTCGGCTGTGATCGTGACGACTCCGTTGCCCTCGTCGTTCCTCGTGATCGCCAGTCGCGACCACAGGAGGCGGCGCAGCATCGTCGTCGTCCTGGTTTGTGGCATGATTCCGATCCCTGCCATTTGGGTCTTGGGCAGCTGCAATGGCTTTGGTTAGGTTGTCAGTGGCTTCGTGGACAGGTCTCGAGGGCGTACTATGGGCGGATCGGATGGGAATCGAGGTCGTGGCGTTCTTGCCATCTCTGCTGGCGGCTCGGGCAGCGGCGTCAGCCTTGCTGCTTCGGTGTCCATTTTCTGCGGCAGCGGCGTGATCACCATGCGGACCGGATCGAGATGCATCGTTTTGTCCTCGTCGAGGGGAGTTTGTCATCTTTTCATTGGAGTATTGCGTCCTTCGCGAACCGCCGCTCTGGTTGTTGGACGAAGTCCGCGGAGGAGCAACGGGAGGCATGTTGCCGTGCCGATCAGAGGCGAGCGACTCGTGTTCGTTGGGCGCCAATGTAGCGGTGACGGGAGAGCCAAAACCGGGACCTAGATGGTAAGCAGGTGAAGGTGCACTGTCGCTCGTCTTTCGTGAAGGAGGTCGTCGCGAAGATGGAGAAGCGGTCGCGGTCGCGGTCTGCTGGGCATTGTACGCCTGGCCAGAAGGGGATGAGTGCGAGGACCTGTACTGGCGGCTGGACGGTGTGGCCAAGGGAGACGAGGCCAAAGCGGTGTGTTGATGGGGAGCCGTTTGCAGGGCAGCCGACGACATTTTCCACGCCCAAACGCGTCAAAATGTCGAGTTGGAGAAAGCCGTTGAAAGTGTCGTGAGGACGGGGTCAACGGCGTAAGCGAGCTGAGAGTTTTTGGTAGTGGCGCTCAAAAAAATCCAGGCGGCGACGCGAATATGCAGGTCGAGATACCTGGCAGTTTCAGACCACGGGTTTTCGGGGGGGGAGCGCAGTGCCGGGGGTGGATTGACGCGGCTGGCGAATCGAGAAGCTCCAGGGAGGAGCAGCTGTAAGCGACCAGCACGAGGGGAACGACGTTTCAAAATTGGATTAATGAGCCCGACAGTCTCGACTATCTCATGGTGCGCGGGCAGAATCTCGGTCGACGACGTGCGATTTATCGATTCGTTCGGGTTGGGCTGACTGGGTGCAGTCCCCGTGTGGCATGCGTATCCGGCGAGACGAACCCAATAACAGAGGTGCAGCTTCCGGCGCAAGGGCAGATTAGGATTGGGGGGCGGCCGATGCTGGATGCGTTGGCAGTTGGGCCAGTATTGTTTTTTGTTGTTGTTGCGGCTGCTTTTGGTACCAGGCTGTATGGGGTTGCTGCAGCTGCTAATTAACTCCCTTTTTTTTTATGGAGGCGACAGACGACGACGGGAGTGGACAGTTGAAGGAGGCTGGGAGAGATCAAATATCAACGCCCAACGCTCAACACGAACGCGCAACAACCGAAACGCCAAGTGGGAGAGAGATGAGGATGGGAGAGAGGAGGGATCGCCAGGAACGGGCGAGGCTGAGGAAGTAGGTAGGTTAAGAGGAGGAGATGGGCACGAGTCAATAAAAAACGGGCGACGCGAGAAACCTAGGCTCTGGGCGAGCCAGCTGCGGATGGGGTGAGGATCCGAGTTTGAGTTGGGGCCGCACGCGCTCAAAGGGTGGAGGGTGGTGGAGGAGGAGGAGAGGATGGATGGAGGGAAGGTGTCGAAGGGGAATGGAACCAGCCGAAGGAGAACCTAAGCTGAACGACCTGACCAGGACGGGAGGTAGGTACGTACTATCTACCTATGGATCTCAGGGACATGGTATTGGAAGCGCAGGGCTGTTTCTGCTGCCCTGGGGTCATTGGATAACCCAAACATCCATGGAAGCAAGCACAGGCGCAAGCAAGCAAGCAGCGCAACACAGCACATCCCCATCCCCATCCTTGAGAGCAGACTCAAAGACTCGGGCGCCAGCGCGAAATTGACGAGATGAGACCCGACTTGGGCTGCAGTTGTGGAGCCCCATCCGCCAGCGTCTTGCTCGCTACCTACATACATACAGCGAGCGGGTACCTCGATATCCACTCAGCAGCTCGGAGGCGCCCTCAACTGAGAGGTGAAAGTGACTTTGTCTTCTTTTTTTCGGGGTCTTCTGCTAGCGGGTGACAATCTTTCATCGGTCATCCTTCCCTCCACGGATCATAGGTAATGCAAGGAGTGGAGGGTGATGATGGATGAGGAAGGGGTCCCGCTCTCTCTGGGCTCAGGTACCGCTACCCCTGAATCTAGCGCCCTGCTCCGGCGGGTACCTGGAAGCTGTCGTTCCTGCAGGTACAGTGTACCGGGGGCGCCCGAAATGGCCTGTAAAATCATACATTGCGAGAGGGATGGATGGATCCATCAGACAGACACAGGCAAGATGCTGTTTGTGCAAGACGCTCAACGGGTTTGTGTCCATAGTAGGTAGACAATGCAGATGGGAGGGTCCGAGTCGAGGTCCGAGACACACACACACACACACACATACACTCCAACGTAAGAAGCACGTCCCCAGGCACATTGCGGTCGACGCATTGTCAATGGATGCATTGGATGTTGTTGTGACTGACGACGATGACAATGGTCGTCATGATCGGGCCTCTACTGGAAATTACACCCTGCAATGCCATTCATTCATTCATAGTCCGGCGCGCCAAACTTAATGCCCCCGTGCCAAATACATACCTCGCCAGTCCAAACATTGGATACCATGCCCCCAACCTCCGTCGCCGAACGAGTCGCCCTAGGCCAATAATCAATGCCTGTGTCGGCGTCGGCCAGTGCTCGCACCATCTCGTCGGTCCTCCCTGGACTGGATCCGGTTAATTCTCCGCAATTTCGAGATATGTATTGGAGACGAAGCTATTACTCTACTACGTACTATGTCTGGAGCTAGTCCCCCATCATCCATCCTCTGCCGACATGTCTGGAATTAGTCTTGGGCCTATTAATACGTCGGGAGACGCCTTGAACGCAATAGCCACCCGCGGCGGACTCGACATTGTGTCACGAATGCCTCCCAGGCCATCAAGGGCTTTGATACTACGCCGCCCTCTCTCTCGAGGGAGACGACAGCCGAGCAAACACGGCTGGCCTTAATACTCCGTATCCAATGTCAAAACAACACTCGGGCAGGCATTGACCAGTAATCTTAGAAGTGGGCTTCTCGAAGGGGTGGGCTCGGCGGGTGCTCACACGGTGGTGGTCTCAGCTCTCTCAACCTTACGCTCTAGCCTCCCGTCCATCAACACGGCAAAGCTTTGCAGCACACGGCGCGGGATAAAAATCCATCCATCCAATGCTCGGTCACACCGTAAAGGGTAGAGATGCCCTGTGCTCGAGAAAGAAGAGGAGCAGGACAGCAGGTTGGACAGATCTGGCATTGAGCCTCGAGGTTGGTGAGCGCGTCTTGACGTGTAACGTCGCGCCGTTTCTCTGATATAGCCAACCTACGCCTATTATTGCCCTCGATTATCGCGCTCTACATCTCCAATTCCATTATACGGACCACGGAAACAGCGCGTCTCCCGTCCCGTCTCGCCTAAGAGGCTCGGCCGTCCTCTTGGTATCCGACCCTCGGGTTCACGAGGGTTCGGGCAATCTCTCTCCGTTTCCGCGGCCGGGCGAACCCTCGAGCTTCAAGACGAGAGGCGAAAGGGCAGGCAAGGCAAGGCATGCAGCCAGCCGTGGTGGTTCCCACTTCTTTCGAGAAGTTCGGGTAGAAGAAGCAAGAAGCAAACGAATGGAACCTTGGAGCGTGCGTGTGCGTGCACAAGCGCCGGTTACTGGCATGATTCTCTCCGGTGGCCAGATTCGCTCGTCGTTGCTGGTCCATCGGACCATGGGTCAAAAAGAAAGGGAACACCAACAAGAGGCCCGTGACCCAGGACAAGTGTGATGTCCCTCTTGTCAGATCGTCACCATCATTTGGCTCCCTCTAGGTTGCATTGGAACCTTGTTTACTCTGGCCGAGATGTGAGTTGAGAGCCAGGGTTCAGGGTTGAGCACGACAACCTCATCCCTACGGGGGGGAGAGACAGCCGCGATGCCGCTTGTTGGAGAAGCTGGCAGCTGCAGTAAGCCATTGACGGATCCTGCACTCGTGCATGTGTAATTACCACGATTGCTTTTCCTGGAAGACGTGGCAGGCCAACCCTCGTGCGCCATGTCATTCAAAAAGTCAGCGATCTTCATCGCTAACGGCGTCCATCTCGCTGCAGCATGCCCAACATCTGGTGAGCGGGTTTCTCTGCTGCCTCAAATGGTCAAATGCCCGGCCTCCCTTGCCCATGTCCTGGGATCATCAGTGTGCGCCTCTTACATGAAGGTCTTTCATTGACAGGGTTGGGAGTCGCTTGTTTATTACCCCCAGACCAGCAGCCCCAATGTTCTACCTACACAGACAGCAATTGTAGTCGTCACGGCTGTCAACTCCAAGAAACTCATTTGCCTTGAATACAAATGTCTCTTCCTCATGCTTGCCCTGGCTTCTAACCATCCATCCCGAGACAGGGCTCTCCCTCTTTTTGAGACTTCTGAAACACCCCAATTTCCATTTCCGATTCTCCCACACTTATAGCGGCTGCCCCACGGCGCCTTGTGCAACATCGACATTGAATATGACGCCGTGTTGGTGGCCTGGAAGTGGTGGGCAGACAACATCCAAGGCACCTGCGTACGCCATCGTGTCCTCATGCAAGTCCTCCAAGATCCTGCGCGTGTCGTCGTCGCTCTACGCGTCGTCGTCGCACCAAGACGATGCGCGCAGCCAGCCAGCATTAAACGCCGGAGATGAGATGCATTTCAACGAGACAGGGATCGTCCGCGGGCCTTTGAGCCTGGCAGGGTTGAGCCGTAAACTCGCCCAGTCGTTTCAGACGTCATCTCTCGGCGTCGCCGTCCCCAAGAAACAAGCACAAGCACAACCACCGCCGAGCGAGCGACCGGCCCTGTCAAGGCATCCCAAGCCTCACCGGCGCACACCTCCTCTACCGGACGGGCGCCAAGGCATGTCCACCGGCCGCGAAGCCGTCCGGTCAGAGGTTCAACGCCATTTGAGCCGCCCCCGTTGAAACGTGGCCGTGGATTGAGCTGACACGATGGATATCACATTTGGGAACCCGACTTCGCCCGTCTCACTTGAAGCCATCGTTGTTTTGTTTTTGTTTTTTTGTTTTTTGTTTTTTCCTTTTCACCCAAGACTGTGACCTTCAGCTGCGCCACTCACTCACATACATGCTCACTCAAGCTAGACTTATTCATGTCACAGCCCTCATTATCCAGCTGCATTGAAAGGCGACACGTCCATCCCGGCCGGATGATGG
Source organism: Fusarium piperis (assembly GCA_027886205.1). Taxonomy (NCBI): domain Eukaryota; kingdom Fungi; phylum Ascomycota; class Sordariomycetes; order Hypocreales; family Nectriaceae; genus Fusarium; species Fusarium piperis. Next base: position 135,636 of record RZGM01000003.1, read on the forward strand.
ACCTGAAGCCATACCAGCAACCAATAAAACCACGCCAATGTCGATTCACTCTTACTTGCATCTTGGATCTCACTCGCACTACGGATGTTCCGCGATTGCGTTGCATGGCATCAACCGTTCCTCTCCAGGGCTCAAATGACCCCTGATCGTAGCAGCCCTCCTCCAGCATCCCCACCCACGATTGATGTGTCACTTGATAACACGCCCGCAACGAGAGCTTAGTCTCGTCTCCTGCGTCCAGAGCTCATTCTCGAGCTCGCTCCCATCTGCCGAAACTCTGCGATGGATGGTCCGCGCCTGATCTCCGTCCTCTGTCGGGAGAGCGCACATCCACGACAGGGGGCATCTGCACAGGCCCTGGTGAAATCACTCGCTCGATGCAGCACATAACTTGTAATCGTGTTTTGCTTTTCTGGTCGAGATTGGTCTGATGCAAGCATGTATGTATGCTTCGCACCAAGTTCATGCGCTGTCGACTTGGGCACTTCCATTACATCAAAGCCGCTTCCACTATCCAACTCATGCACCAGGTCGGCAGATGAGGTTACTTGGTCTTGAACTCTCATTGATATGCCGCCCGTAGTTCCCGTAGCGGCTGAATAAAACCAATGCGCCACCTCTATGCTATACTCAAAGTTTGATATTGATGTTGTAGGCGTCCAATGCCAAAGCAACGCCAGTGATGGTAGACATGTACGCCACCAAAATGCCAATTGTTGCGGCCGGACTAGCATCCAGCGTCTTGACCGTCATATTGACCAAGCCAGTCAACAGGTTGGCCAGCAAGAAAACAGCCAGGCCGTTGCGGTTATAGGCTCGTATCACGCGGCTGGTGGCTTTTTCATAGACCTCCTTCTCAGTCTTGGCATCTTGAGCATTATAGAACGCAGGGAAGAAGACCGTGTCGACAATGGCGAATCCAAGGACCTGTAGAGTGTTGAACGCAACAACCCAAAGGACGTAAGGAAGGTTCGCCAGACGTCGTGAGACCGTTAGGCCAAATCCGTATTTGTAGTTGGTGGAAAGCAGGTAGAGTCCTGTCCAGACACCTCCCCAGACAGCCATGGTCATCAGGAGTGTGTTCCTCTGAGCTCCTGGGCTGGCGGTGCTCCTCGGGGGGATGTTTCGGGGGATGACAAACATGCCCGTGTCCTGGCCAGCGAGGAAGATGGCAAGATATCCAAAGAAGCTAAAGATGCCCTCCCGGTTCATGGAAATCAGGTCCGTCCTTGGCGCAGTGAGGACGTAGGCTTTCAGGTTGGTGGTTTCAAGCAAAACCTGATAAGTGATACCGACCAGCAGCGACAAAGCCGCAAAGGAGGGAACCCACCTGAGGACTGCCTGGAAGATGGCAACGAATGGAGGCAGGAACCCGAGCGTGAAGAAAAAGTTCCAGTGCACACCATACTCTGTCACATGTTCGGCGTAGTCCAGGCCCTTGACGCTGAGCAGTCGGATCACGCCCAGAACCAATAGCGGGATGGAATGGCGCATCGAGTGAATGATCCGATGGATCAGGGGCGTCGCCCGTCCTGTGGTGCGGCCAACCGCTTTCTCACGCAGCACGGGACGAGCTGCGACGAGACCTCCTGAGAAGACAAAGGATCCAACACCCAGATCCATCAGGGATGTGCCCCACGTCTCAACTTTGGCAAACCGCCTGGGGAACAAACGAAAGTCGACAGCCAAGATGGCGACGCAGGTGACGATCATCATGCAGCCCCGGAAGTTTGTCAGGAACGGCTTGGTCGAGAGGACGTCGAGCTGTCCCGAGCTAGCCTTGGACCGCGCATTTGGTGGGACCTTGGGCTTCTTCTTTCGGCTGATCGAGTTCGGCGGGAGCGTAAAGATGAGAATGGCGGGCACAATCAGGAGGAGGTTGAGCAGGACCGGCGTGCCCGCGTACAGGGTCGTGGAGAGGAGGATGGCGCCGACATTGAGGAGGAAATCGACGGCAAAGGCGAGGGCTGTATACCGTTCAAAGAAGGACTGGCGGGCTTGGAGGACGGACCAGAGGATTATGGCTACCTGAAACAACAACTTAGTTCCTTTTCCGGGCGGCAGGAAATGACTGGGGAGGGACAAACGGCGGCAACGGATGTGACATAGTTGATCTCTGCGACGGAGCCACCTGAGAGGTTAGACACAAAGGCCTCCTTTCGCTGCTTGTAGCTGGCGGAATCAGACATGACCAGCTGCAGTAACCGTCAAGTCTCAATACATGCTAATGTTTCAAGCTACGTCGAGCAAAAGGGGGGCAGTGTGAGGCGAGTGGGAAGAAGAGTTGACGACACCTGTCAATAGTCGTCAAGTGGAAGCTCAGCCTCGCTGGTGATAACATGTCACCAGGACCAGGCTGCAACTACTATACCCGACCAATAGGATGCGACCACACACGCGGCTAACCTATCACGTGGTCCCAGCGTCAACCACAGAATGAGACTGTCAGTTATCGACAACCTCAGTTCAGGTCCCAAACACGGCTTCGACTCAGCGGGTGGCCCGGCCCAATAGTTTGGATGCCCAATATCCGGTTTCTCGACGCCTCCTTCAGGCCTCCGTGTCTCTGAGGCCAACCAGGGGCGGGCTGTTGCAGCGGACGCAGACATCTCGGCACCTAAAGCAAGCCGCATTTCTTTGTTCTTGCGCAGTGGCAAACACGCGATTCCTACTCATGAAAGCGATCCCGCCCAGCGCCCAGAAGGCTCTCTCTCCTTTGTGACTAGTGCTACCGAGCTGGAGGTTGTTGGGAGGCGTGCACCCGTTAGGTTTTTTTTTTCTTCTTCTCCTTTGAGAGCCAACGCCATCAAATTCCAGTGATTAAAATGGCTGTAGTCCGCGAAGAAAGGAGTCTGCTCCTGATATCTCCATCGTCCTCCCCCTTTCTTCTTCTTCTCTAGCATAAAGATCAAACAACTGGCTGTTTACATTTCGTCTACTCATTATCCTCGCATCTTTCGACTCAAACAAGCAAGCATATCGTGTGTGACCTGAACCATCCTTGACAACATCGCCATGACGACTACCGCAACAGAGGCCAAAACTCGTCCTGCCATAGAGCCTATACGAACCACAGGTCCTGAACTGAACGCCCGGCCATTCCGAGCACGCATGGCCCTCAAGAGCCCGGCCTGGTCCGCCTCGCCTCTCTCGCCTCGCAGCCTCCCTCTGCCGGGGTGCCAGGAGCTGAGAGATGAGCAGATGCGGCAGCATGACAAGATGGCCATTGACCGGTTGGAACCGCGACGCCGTAACTCCTCCAAGCTGGAGCCGAGCCTTCGCAACGTCTCTCTGAGACCCATCGCAGAGCTCGCCCTGCCAACCCCCAGCACTCTTCCAGCTCGTCGTTCTCCCTTGTCTGCACCCCTATTCGCACCCCCAGTCTATCGCAGACCAACTATCGTGGAAGAGACGAGAAACATGTTGCTTCAAGGGCAGGGTGGCGAGCAAGACGGTCATCTCCCGCGGGCATATGGTCGTAGACAATCCGCGCCATCTGGTGTTCTCCACGCAAGAGCCATGCAGATCGCCCGCCAGCGAGAGCATCTCCGTCGAAGAAGTTTTGTCGGTTCGTATAGACCGCGGGAGGCTGAGTTGTTGGTGATGCCAGTGGAACTACGCCGCCTCTCCACCATTACCGGTGCAGAGCCACCCTCCCCCTGCCCCGTGGATGGACGACTGACCACGCGTGTGGTTGTTCATTCCCGTGGAAGAAAGCCACTGGTTTTGACGAGGACTTTTGACCTGGATGAGTTGCGAGCTACACTTCCGCGGGTGAGCCCAGTCGATCAACCTGACCGGGGTCGAAGGGCTTCAGATGCGACTCTTCAACCACCCTCTACCACAAACCGACCATCCTCACCTCGGCTCATCACTGAAAGACGCCATTCGTATGGAGCTCTTCCTGCACTCAGCCCCCAGCGTTCACCAGTCGCAGAGAGAAGATGTTCTCGGCAAGGGTTGTCGTCGGTTGCCATTCGTGAGTTACCCTACACCAATCGGAGCAACTTGCACCACCAACCAAGAGCCTTTCAACATAGACATCTAACCCATCTTACCACTATAGATCTTGAGTACGCCCGAACGTATCTCCCTGTCCTTGCCGCCATCATTCTTTCCGAAATCGTTCGACCGGGGGACACCATCGAGCTCCCGCTACCACACCCTCGAGCTTGGGAGGACACTGTTGCTTACATCTACACAGGACGGGTTTCCCTCACAGAGCCGATCCAACAAAACATTCTCTACCTGGGAGGCAAGGTCTAATGACAATAGCACTAGGACAGAGGGCCTGCTGTAGGAGTTTTCTATGGACTCACTGGGGTAACATTGGAGTGACGGGGGCCGAAAACACGACTTTTCTTTCTTCTTTATGCCTTGTAATTTTGGAGACTGTTACAAAAATGGAGAGGCGATTAGGGCAAATTCATTTGTAGTTATTACCTACATATGGTGGTATTCTGGTTTAATCCATTGTGTTGTAAACATTTCGCTCTCGCAACTACCCGTGAGCAGACAAGTGACTATAGATATCTCATAGCTGCCTTCGCCCCTGTCAACGCCCCCCAATTGTTGTGAGAGAGCCATGCAATACCGGGTTCTTCAATTGTTTCTTCGTCTTATTCCCGAGGTCTACAGTCGACTGTCATGAATGACATGCCTCGGATGCGAACTTCACCCAGTATCCGTGTCCAACGAATGAAATCATAGCAAACCAATATTCAAGCAATAACACTTGTTTAACTGGGTATAGAAATAGAATCCAGGCCGAGGCACAGGGAGATGAACGGTCGCCTTGGACATGCGCTGCATTCTTTTGGATAAAGGCTGGGCCAGGTGGGAAAGGTTATGTATGAGATCACCGATCAGAGAGTCATGTAATCTGTATCCAGTTTTCTGCCATCATCACATGTCTTGAATTGACACTACTCGGACAACTCACAAGACGGACGCACGAATTCCTTGGAAGAAGGCCTCAAGGACGAGGCCGGCGCCGTTCAAGCAAGCCCGTCCTCCAGAGTCCCCTCCCCCACAAGTGTTGTCGCATCTCCGCTGCCGACACGAACACCCCCAGCACGACAACTTTGCGTGGCTGGTGGAGAGAGACGGCGTGCTGCATGCATGGCCTGCAGAATGCACGCTCGGACGAGATGGTCTAGAGACACGCCCTGTACTATCGAGCCACCCACCCTTTAGCCCGGCCCGGCCGGTGAGGTACTTGCAAAGTACAAGAGGTACAAATGTACATATTTGGGGCTACTATATTCTCAAGTTAGCGTAGCCTGCCATGCTCAACTCTGGATGAGGGGAGACAAGGAGCCACGTTGTAAAGCCTGCCAACAAGGAGAGGAGACCGTCGTGCCATATTGAAACAGCTGTCCGTGACGTTGATCCGTGCCGCAATGCCAACGGATGCCACGTTCTCGAGTATCGTCAGAGGTTGATGGAAACAAGCTTAAGGTGGCAGTCTAAGCGAGAATACGTAGAGTTCTGTCAAGGATCAGTGGCATAATGGTCCGGCCCGGCGGCTACTGCGGCTTGGGCAAGGCCAAGCGCGAACCTCCGAACAATGGACGATGACCGACCGATGGTAAGCCGCCGCCCACCGTCTCAGCCTTCGGGCGCACCTCAATGAAAACGGTGTTTCTGTCCGTAAGGTATCCAGCAAAACTGCGGGCGTGCGTCATATCACTACGTTCGAACGAATGCTAGCCCAGGAATGAGATGTGGGAGAGTGGAGGAGAGATAACAACCGGAGAGAGGAGGAAAAAAAAACACAATAATAAGGCGTTCTGGGGGGCGAAGAGATGAGGTGGAATTTGCTGCACAATCTGGGTCTCGTCCCTCTGAGGAACCAAAGACGTTTCTTTGTTTCGAAAAAGCACAGCGAGTCTGGACGTTGAACCTGCTGCAGCCATCTCACAACTGTCGCATTATCGCATCAAGCCCTGAAGCGCAGGGACCCAGGCCCTGGCGCTGGTGTCATGGGTGTGCCTGGGAAGGGTGCTCTCTCCTTGTCGATGGCGACGCCTCTGGCCGATAGCGACCTGCAGCTAAGCGCATGGTGATAGAGGCCGCGCGATGAGCGAACGGCAAAGTCGATTCAAGGGGCGAAAATCGTGTCGGCCCGGTTAAGCCGAAATCATTGCTGAGCCTGTCTATTGTCGTTTTTCCTACTTGGTGATGATGCAGGAAAAAAAATAACGTGAACCTATGAGTTGAGGTTGAAAAACCTGGCTTGCAAAATACCCGGTGCCTGCCGATTCGTGTCGATCACACCTGCCAGAGGCAAGATCCCAAGTTGCCTCATTCGGCAACCGGGACCTCCCCTACACACCTACTGCTAAGGCAGGTGGTAGGCTCTCATGCTATGTAACCCGGTACTGGCAGTAGTTAAGCTGGCCAACGGGGCGTAGTGCATACCTTAGCTGTGGTAGGTACTCGCGACCTGACTAGAGCCTTCCATGACCATTCGAGGCCTCTGCTGTACGCACCTCCTTCATCTGCATCCATCTTGTTTCCTCACAGCTTTCACCGAGACAGCAAATCATCAACGATCGGGCGCTGCCTCCAGCAAAAGCAATTTGGTTTCTGCAAGCTGAGCACCAGAAGAGAAGCCAAGGCCCGTTTTTAGTGGGTGTCTCCGCAATCTCGTGGTACCTATATCCTATTGCGCATTGCAGCATGCATGAGTTTCCAACAAGCTGGCTTAAACCTGTTGCAGCAAAGATGGAGGAGTTCGCCATGTTCGTCAACAAGGCGAGGCATTTTCTTGCTCGTGCATTGAGTATCCTATGTACGTCCAGTCCGTTGCTGCTAATCCCTTAGGGACGAACAGAGTGCGTCTGTCTGCATTGCGAGGCCGTTTCGACATTCAAGGGACCCTCGCACCCTGGCCCTGTCGACCGTCCCGTCGTTGAGGCTTTGCCGTCCCTGGCCTCGAGCGTCCTGTGCCATCCCTGTTCTTGCCGATGGATGTCCGAGCTCCAGACCCACGGCGATATCTCTGTCAAGGAGGGGAAGGGCCGCTTGCCAGGATCTCAGCAGGGCAGAGCCGCTGTCTCCAGCTCAAGATGAGAGAAGAAGAGGCTTCAATTCAATGCCACCCAGCTCGATATGATGCATCACAACTGTCGGCTGTCATGGCTAGGATGGCAAGCCCCATCCGCACATCTCGTCTGCCCAGTGACTCGGCCGCAATGTGGCTAGCCGTCGTCGTGGGGTCGGTTTGCGGGCGCCGTAAATCCCAGCTCCAGAGGGGCTAGAGGGGAGCTCTGGCAGTCCATCTCCCGCCGTCACCAAGATTGGCCGTCCTGTTGAGCCTGGGATCTGCAAATGAGCTCTCGCGGAGGATTTGCATCCAGGGACCTGCGTCTGAGATGATGCAGGCCAGAAACGGACGAGGGGGCTTGATTGTGGGGGAGCTTGTAGCTCTTTTGCCTAGGTTGGTACGACGAGCAGCATTGGCTCCTCTGTTTGGATTGCGCACGGGGAGATCATGACCGAATTCAAACCAGCACAGATGTCCTCCCGCTGTGGATATCGGAGACGGATCGAACGACAGTCAACCGCTCACCAAGCTGAGATCTTGAGCTCCTCCACACGGGGTGGCTTATGAGCAGCTGAGATTATACCTCGGAGTACCTTGACTCGCTCTAGCAACACTCGATGCTCACATAGTCTCGAGCAAGCCATGGCCAATATCTCCTGCACCGCATAGGAGGAAAGACGTATCAAGGCATGCAATAGCATTGATCGTGTGCCTATGGCACCCATCATGTTGAGGCGGCCCAATGGCGCCCACTGAGCGTGCGCTGTCAGATGTTGCGTGCAGACGAGGAGCACCAAGGCCCGCAAAAACCAAAACAAGAACCAACATCACGACAACCTCCCGCCACCATCCCCCACGGCCTGCATCGTGCAGAAGCATCTCTGTTGTGGCCGCAGCCACCTCCACCACCACCGCCATCCATCCATCCATCCATCTATCCACCCACCGTGTGTGTCTCTCTCTTTCTCTGTGTATGCGTAGAGGAGGGGGCATCGCAAACGGCAAAGACAACAAAACAACGCCTTCGATACGGCCGTGTCCACGATGCTCACCATATCAGCGATGCTGACAAGGACCGCACCGATTGCCCACACCCCCAGACTTGAGGGTCAGGCTAACCGCCAGATGGAGGTACCTTGCGTCGTCTGTCTCACAAGGTGATATCTGAGTGGATAGCAGAAAACCCCGCGCCAAAGAGACGAGGGTCGTCCGTCATATCGAGCCAAGCGAAGCTGCGGCCGATCCCACTCCAGAGATGTTTAGCTTGGCTTTGCGAACCCTGGCCTTGTCCACCGGCGTTTATCCTGGGTGTGCACACCAGCCATCAGCGAACCGCATCAAACCCCTCCTCCCAGAGCAGCCTCATTACGTATCCGTTTTGCTGCCGACCTCAGGTCGCTGTCGCTGGAGCGTTGAACGACACTAGCACACAGCCCGCTTCTCATACCAAAATCCTGCTGCATCAATGGTAATCAGCCCTGTCTTGGTTTGACCGGCGAGGAGGGGAAAGCGGAGCCCACGATGCAACGATTGCGGGGGGTTTCAAGGTTGTTTATTGATGAGAGCTCCCCCTGTCTGCAACTCATCGAGGCCCGCCAGAATGCAACGGTAATCAGAGGGACCCGGAAATTGACAGAAAAGGCGCAAAGCCGTGTTGATCCACGGCCACGCACGAGTCGCGCATTTGACTTTCTGACTGAGAGTCGCAATGCCCAACGGGGCAGGACCCTGGATATCTCGGGCCTCATCTGTGCACGACACTGTCCATACACAGTAACTTTTAGACTTTGTGGCGACCTGCACCGTCATCATCTAGCGCTTGTGAGATGTGAGACAGACTGAGCCCGAAGTAAACAGAGTCAGTGTGTGGTGTGGCAGGTTCAAGATTCGGCCGGGCTACCCACCAAACATGTTGCGCAGCAGGATAAATTCGAAGTTGGCTGCTTGTCGACAACCATGACTAGTCAGGCCCTTTTCCTCTCTGGGCGGCCTCACTACCTCAACTCGGCAGTCCATTGCTGTACGTGAACCGGGCGTCGTCGTCGTCCTTGTGGGCCTTGGTGCCATCCACTAGACAGGTGGTAATCACAGATCGCATCTGAAAATCCCATCTTGGCTAGGGCTGTCATCACTAACCACTAAGTCATCGTCAACGACACCACCACCTCACCTCGTGCTTGACTAACGGGCATTTTCCTCCTCCAGGGTGGGCTGACGACCAAGACATATCCGCGTCACTATGTCCGCGTAATGGTTGCTTCGATAGGAAGCTATCAGAGAACACAAGTCACAGGCCAGACAAAGGTACCAGAGTGTTGCCAGAATCAGGAGTTTCCTGTATACTCCCAAGGTTTTCATTATCAAAGTGTCTCACATGTCTTGGATGTGGCCTCTTTTCTTCCCATAGTCCGATTCCGAGTCTTTGCCATTTCCCATTTCTTCCGCACCACACGCACACACACACACACACACAAATAGTTAGAAAAAGAAAGACCTCCGTGATTCAACCCATACCGAATTTGTTACAAGACGAGAGACGACTTGAGCCCGGGCTTGGTCAGCAAGTCAATAGGCTAGTGACCACCACAGCCGTGACTGCTTTTCACCCTCCAAAGTTAGGTCCAGAAAAGCTCGCCGTCTAGGACTTGGAGCGTCATTCATCCGCCTTGGAAATATCCCATTCCAGGCGGGAGACAACTCGCTTGGTCCCTGTAGCGGCCATCGGCCTGAAAAAAAAAAAGGCTCCTCATCGTCTCTCATGCCGAAAGCAGAAACTTTTGTTCAAACCCCTGAAGATATCCCTCGCCTGATTCCATCCCCTTGACTCCGGTCCGTCCCTTGTTTTTTGGGGCGGCGTGGTAGTGGTGTGATGCGGTTGTTTGAAGAAAAAACTCGGCGGAAAAAAAAAACATCAAATTCCCAGTGACCTAATTGGTCTCGTACAAATGTCCCATGCAAATATGAAAACGTTGCTCATGGCCTCATCAAAGTCGTTTCGTCGCCAGGTCACATTGCCCGACACTCTCCGCTCATCGAATTTTCGTTCGTTTGCAGCTTGGTGTCTTCGGGCGTTATTGTCAAAGGCGTGTGCACCCGTATGGGCATATACGAGGTGCTCGAGTCGTAGGCGGCATAGCCGCTCTTTTCCCACGCGCCACACTGCACTCCCCGTACTTGCGCTGGCCGTCCCTTCTGGCGAGCGTTGTAGCGGATGAGCGAACCCTTTCCAGGGGGTGTCTTGAGAACAATCGAGGGCTGCGGGGCCGGGGCCAAACGCTGCTCATCGTTGGTGTCTCCGTCGGCTCGGCTGCCCCAGGACGTCTGCATCCAACCTGGTTAGCGAGATAATTGCAATGCTGACAACTTTGGAACGTACCATATTAAGGGTGATCAAGGCGTACAGCTTGACCAGTCCATGGAAATACCCAAACAGGATTGACACTGGTAGAAACATGACATCGCTGGGGTTTCGGAGGAACAGGCCCATAAGCTTGACCACCTTGGTGAAGGCAAACATGTAAATAAACTGAGCCCAGAAAGCGTATCGGCGGTTCTGGATATCCCAGTCGGCCGTCGCCCACCAGCAGGAGGCGAGAAGAAGGGGGTCCGTGACAAAGGCCAGGGAGGTAAAAGTCGCGATGTGGAGAGCGTAGGTGCACCACCATTGCTGCCTGTTTTCTTGTTAGAGGAATCCTTCAAGACCCTGAATGTTTTCCTTCACTCACTTCCAGACATATCGCTCAGTGATCAGGCTGGTCCAGTTGCTTCGCCAGTTGCTGCGCGCCCAACGCGAGCACTGGTACAAAAACTTGTGACTGTTCTCAAGGGTCGTTTCAATCTCGCACTCCTTCTCGTACTGAATCCAGGTCTTCCACTGGTGGCTCACGAGCCAACGAGTCACAAAGTTGTCATCATCAGCGTTCAGGATCCACTTCCTCCACTTCTCGTTCTTGAAGCCGTGCAGGAAATCATGGCTCGACAGGATCTCGGAGCGATACGCGCCAGTGCGTCCAGACATGCAAGATGTGCCGCCGTCAATGTTGTGTGTAGCCGAGATCTCAAAGTTGCGACGCTCGATGTAAGCTGCGCCCAGCCAGTTCCAGGCTCGGGTTGACCAAGAGACATCATGCTCTCGACGAACCCGCTGGCAGGTTCCGACACCACCAATTTGGGGGTCCTCAAACGGAGCAAGGATCCAGGGCATGAGGGTGGAAGGCCAGGTCACATCGTCGTCCGCCATGATGGTGATGGGGGTCTCCACTTTGGGCAAGGCCTCGCACACCTGAAGGCGCTTGTTGGCGATGGGAGTGTCGAAGACGCGAACTTTGGGGTAAGCTAATGAGTCAGCCAATCGCTGAAGGTCCTTTCGCTTGTCATGCGTAGTGACCATGATCAGCTCAGCTGGTTCGCAAGCCAGGATGCTCTGGAGAGAAGGGCGAAGTTCCTCAAAGGCGTTGTGGATGGTGGGAATAACCACAGTGACATCCTTGTTGGTGAAAGTAGGCTTGTTTGGAATGGGCTTGGACTTGTAGGTCCAATGGCTGACGCAATGAACCAAAAGACGGAAATAGCGATGAATCCTAGGACAGTGTTAGACTTCGGTTTTTTGAGAGCTGAGTGCTTCGCCATGAGGTCGAATCTGTCTCTCCAGGACATCATATCGAGGGTTGCGATAATCGGAGAGCGTGGACCCAGAGGCCGCGGCGTAGAAGGGTCCACTTACCAAAGTCCCCAAAACAAGAAGATCCAAAAGGTAGTCGAATACCAAAAGTCGAAGGATGGCATCGAGAATGAGAGGAGCCCAGTCAAGGGCAGGGGGGCTCGCCCAAAGTTTTCTGTCTCAGGCTCATACATGGTGAACTGTGAGGGGCTGTTGAAAGTTCCAAGGTGCGGCTGGCGAAGGGTGCTGTTTATCCCCTCCGGGGAAGGAGGAATATTCGTAAGACACGGTGGCTGTTGGCTGAAGTCCAAGGCTATGGGCAAAGGCTATCAGGAGCACTGTTGCTGATAGCAATGGCGATGCTGCTTCTGCAGCCTTGTAGGGTGGTGAAGAGGTGGAGGAGGTCCAATCGAACGAAGGTGGAGAGGAGGTTTTGAGAGGATATAGTGAATTTCGGGTCTCGTGATGTGAATTGGACAGTGATTCTCTGTCCAGATGGTCGTGGCAAGATGGAAGTGAAGAAGAGACGCTGGGAAGGACCAAGGCAAAAGACTATGCACCACAGACACACACCCGCACCGCGGCAAGACTCGAGGAACCGGACGAGGGCCAAGACAGGATAATATACAAGGACGGAAAGGGGACTATTCAGACACGGCCATGGCAGGGTGAATTGGCCGATGGGAGAAGAACGAAGAGGAGGAAGAGAGGTAGTGGCGATGATAACGGCTGGGGTCGAGGTTGGGGGAATGGGTCTACGATATATACCTATGCCAAACCCCGTCCCCAAAACGGGCCATGCATGAACATGGAGAAGAGAGGGTCCTTGAGGCCTACCGTGGGCCATCTCTGTGTGTACCTCCTTCTTGGTGGCACGCTGGTAGGGCGGCAACTACGTACCATAGTACAAACAAGCGCGCGAGCTCTGTCGAGATTGATCTTGGTCTGGACAACGGACAAGACGGCAGGGGTGCATTGGCTCCTGCGCTCATTGCATTAGGACCAGTGGGGTTGAGGGTTTGGAGGGTTGGAGGGACCCATGTATTGCAGCGGCGGCTCGACTTGGGGCAGAGAGGGCACAACCTATGTAACTAGTTAGTAGCGCAATTGGGGTTGAGGGAGGGGGTGTGCTGAGATTAGACACTGGCGCGCCGTCTCGAGAGGCGTCGCTACGAGCCAGTTGAGCCCGTTCGACGCCGACCCCGGCCGCCTGACTACCGGGACCGGTACGAGTCGTTTCTGGTTTTTCCTGCTTGCTGTCTTGTGTCCTTGTTCCTACTGCAAGCCGTCGACGAATACTGGAGCGAGCAAGTGGGGAGTCGCCTGTAGGTACGGGACACGGGCACGCAGGTTCGTCGACGCGAGCGTACCTCAGCACCCTACCCTGCCTCGGGCTAGGTACTGTACTGTACCGGATAGGTACTTCCAGCAAAGCCCGTTCGCTTCTCCAGGGCCGATGCATCGTGGCGCCGACTCTGGGCTGGCGCATGAGGATCACGTCTCGTGCCCGCTGACGGCCCATGGCCAGTGCTGCTCGGCCCGCGGCGCACATCATGGACCTGGTCGTTGTCGTTCTTTTGCCTCTGGGGTCCTGGCGGCAGGGTTTCTCACAACCCTCAATGGCGTCGATGGCTACGGGCGGGAGAGGAGACATGGGACCTGGCTCGTGTTAGCGTGTGGATATCTCCTCCTCTCGCTGGCGCGAGTGAGCACAAGCCATGGCCAAGACAACCACTCAGCATGGGCCTGGTGAGGCATCTTGTGGGGAGTGGATTTTGGTCGCTGGAGGCTTGTGTGTGTACGTACGGAACCAGGGACCTTGGTGCTGCTTGGCGTGGTCCTTGAGGGCTAAGGGACCTGCGACATGATGCGCAATCTCACCCGGGGACATGCCAGCCCATTCGCAGCTCATTCGTGGCAAGATGGACATGCTCGTCATGTCGGGATCTAACCAAGATGGCGTCTTGCGTCTGATGCCCCAAGGTGAACCCTGCGGAATCCAGCAGATAAACAGCAGATGCGGGACTGGACGCAGCTCCATGTGGTTAATTTGAGATATCGACACAAGAGGAGACGCTAGTGGACCCATTGTCCAACCAGCAGTGGCGAAACGGCGACGATTGACCAAAAAGCAATTAGATATCGACTATCACGGCGTGTATTCGCCCAAGGATGCAGGAACTGTGCCCTGACACGCCAGGCACTGCGGTGTTGGGGCGCGGAGATAGCTTAGTGACTGGGAAGATGAGAAGTGAGAAGTCAGAGTATGGAGAAGCCCATGTCAGGTAGGTATCCAGGATGTATCTTGAGGACGGAGCGATATCACCCAAGGGGGCTGAGGCATGGAGTTCAATGATCAATGGCGGGGAACCTCGATACATCCAGATGGAGGCAGGTACGGCTTGTTCATGGGTAGAGAGGAAGGCACCTACCTACTTCCAGCCTGGGCAGCCCGTGCTCCATCCCCTAACCTCCTCCATAAGCTGCTTAACGCCGACTACTTTATTGACCTAATTATGGTATATACATAAATGCTTGTTGCTGGCTAGAGATTTTGACGCTGACATATAGATTTAGTCAGGTATCCTTTAGGGAGGAAGGTACGTAGATGCAAATATGCAATGAATTTGATGTGGTGGGGGAAGGGGCGGAGCCCCTACCTACCTACCTACCTACCTAGGTACATAAGGAGCCGGCATAACTTAAACGCCTAGTCTTAACCTCGCGCCCGGTTAGAACTACTATACCGTTTACATTTACATGAACTAGATACCTTAAGCATCGTATGCTAGGGAGGTAGGCGATCTCTTACTACTCCGATCCAACATATACTACCCTAGAGTCGCATAGCTAACCTACTCGAGTAATAGACTAACTCGGGGGCAGATAGGATTAATTACCGTGCCCTATCCGCGCAGGATAAGAGAATTAACAAGACGCATATATAGGTAAAGTAGCTAAGCGAAATGCATTATTATATTATATTATATAACCTAAGCTTCCGAGTTATTAACCTTGGGATCCGCTCCGCCTATAATATCAGACCCCCCATAACCAACCACCCCTTATAACTAACTACCTATTTCTATAATAATACTAAGAGAATATAATCGCAATAATTAATTAATAACTAATAATAAAAAGTTATATTAATCTAATTTTTAAATTAATAAAGGTTTAGATAAAATATATACTTTAGATTACTTTATTTTATCTTAAAAACCCTTATAATAGTCCTATGTGGCTATATAATCTTAAGTATTACCTTATAAGCTTTCTTAATTATAAGAACCTTTATAAACTCTATATTACTATTATAGATAACTTTTTTTCTCTTCTTTAGCCTTAATTCCTTATTTTAATACTTTAATATTATTATTTCTTTTACCTATTACTTTAAGGTAATATTATTATCTTTATAATAATACCTTATCTTCTTTATTAATATTAATATAATTAGAGGGACTTAATATATTAAGGAGATTATATTAAGTACTTATTTTACCTATGCTATTAAGCGAGGGGTCCTTAGAGGATATTTAAAAGGACTTTTTATAAGTAAAAGAGGTATTATAGGCCTCTAAGGTATCTCTATAATTATTAGGTTTATTAAGACCTAGGCTATATTAATTAGTTATAATCCTAAAGCCTTTTAGCTTATTATAATATTATCTTTAATAATTACTTAGATCTAGGCCTTATAATAATTAATAAGAAAGGTTATTTTATTAATTAGTATAATATTTATAATAGATAAGAGGTTAAAAAGATATTAATAATATATTATAATATAATTAAGTAATATATTAATTAAGTTAATAAACCTTTTTTATAAAAGATTAATTAGTTTTAGTACTTTATATTAAAATTATATTATATTATTATTTATAAGGCTTCTTAATAGCCTTACCTTATATAAGGGATTTATTTCCTTATAATTACCCCCCTTCTTATAGCGATATACCTCGAGTTACTTAATTTAAATACCTTAGACCTATAGCTATAGCGGCGCTAGTCTTATATAAAAAGCTAGGCTATATATATATTATAGGGGGAACCCGAACCCCTGCCCTAGATATTTAGCGCCTATATAACTATATAACCTCGCTATAAGGTTAGGAGTAATAGCGATAGAGGTTAACCCTTAAGGCTAGCTATAGTAAGTAATTACACACCGCCTTATAAGCCTAATATAAGCTAAGCTATTGCTAATCTCTCTATAGTTATAGGACTATATTAAAGCTAAGCGCCCGCGCTAGGAGTTAAACTTATAACCTAAAGCTAAGAGACCTATAAAGTGCTAAAATAATTATAATATAATTAAGTAGTATATTAATTAAGCTAATAGACCTTTTTTATAAAAGATTAATTAATTCTAGCACTTTATGCTAGAACTATACTATATTACTATTTATAAGGCTTCTTAATAGCCTTACCTTATATAAGGGACTTACTTTCTTATATATATATTTTTTAAAGGGCTAAAAATAATAATATTAAGGGGCTAAAGGATATAAGAAGAGTAAGGGAAAAGGAAAAAAATATAGATATTATTATTATAATACTTAAAGAAAAAGTCTTTAATTATATAATTACTATAGCTATTAAGAATAAAGAGTTATAATTCTTAAGGGTCCTTAGGCGCTATCTCTAAGATAAATATATTATATAGCTATTAAAACGCGATTTAGTTATTTATTTAGCCTTTCTTAAAGTATATAAAGTACTAGTTATTAAGGAAGTTAATATTATAAGGGAATTATTATTATTAAATTAATTTATCTTTAAAGATTACTAGGGGCTTTAAGACTCTCCCTATTACTAAGATATATTTAAGAATTAAAATCTAAGACCTTAAACTAAGTTATTTTAAAAGTATTAACTTCTTCTCTACTTAATTAAGGACTAAATTATTAAGTATAATTCCCTTTATTATATTAACTTTATTAATATTATAATAATATTTCTTTTTAATCTTCTTAATAAGTAATATTATTAATAATATAAAGGATACCTTAATTAGTTTAATAAATATATTATAATAATAATTAAAGTTAATTTTCTTACCTCTAAGTATTTTAATATTAAGAAATTAGGTTAAAAAGCCCTCTAGCTAATATTTACTAATATTATCTTAAAATCTATTTTATTAAGCTACCTTACTAATAAAGTCTCTAACTTAGGAATAAGAAATAAGATAGCCTAGGTTATCTTAGATAAGAATCTAGTCTTATAGCCTCCTTTCTTACTATAATATAAGCTTTTACTAAGCCTTATTATAGTCTTTTCGCGGATTACTATTATAAATCTATCCCTTAAGGATAAAATATAATATCTTATATATATTAGCGGCCTTATTAATTAAGATGCCATCTATATATATTTATAGCGCATCTTATATATTCTCCTCAGTCTATTTAGGTATAGCGAAGATAATAAAAAAGTTAGATTAGTGATAGCTTTAATATTGCGCGAGAAAACATAGTTTAAAGATATGGTGTGATGGTGTTGTAAGGTGGAAAATGGGTGGTCGGTTGTGGGGGGTCCGACGTTAGATGTCCGCCGCGTTGCTATACGGTGGCACTCGCAGGGAGCAGTAGCCGATTATGCTGGAGCGGGACCGCCTGGAGAGAGCAGCCGACGAGCAATGGCACAAACTGCAGATCGTCCACCACGGGCAGCCTGGCAGGGTTGCAACAGCTGCGGGCCTGGTCCTGCCCTGGCTGGTCGATGAGATTGATGAAGAGCTTGGAGGCTGCATCATCTGTGCCGACCCTGGCCTCTCTCTCCGGCCGCCTGTGGCCTGCATCTGCAGCATCGGAGCGTCTGGCGCACGGTGCAACGCACCAAGGGCCCATCCATGATCCGTGGGTAGTGATCCGTGGATGGATACGGATAGAGATGGGTGATATGGCTTGGGATGGGATGAGATGGGACATCCACGCCGTGCGGCTTGGCTTGGCCTGAGCGAGTGCAAATCCAGCCTGCTTGCGCCTGACCCTGGCGCATCTTGAATTCTGGATCTGAGATTGGACCCCCTCTCATCAACACAGCAAGACAAGACGCACCCTCATGCGGTTGGTTGGCTCTGGACGCACGCTTGTCAAATTTGCCTGGCTGACGATGCAGACGGAGAGATGTACTCGATTGCAGCTCGACCAAGACGCCGAAATCACACCATACCTTAATTCGCGACGCCTGCTCGACCTCGAACCCACATCGGCCGTGGTTGTCACTGCTCAGTGGCGTTTCTCTCAGAGACAGGGCCGTTTGTGTAGTCTCATGTACGACAGCCAAGGCGGTGCCACAATGCCTAGGGCGACATGGTCATCATCGCATCGGCCGGAGCCCGTCAAGGCCAAGGGAACCACCACCGAGAAGGCAGAGGCTGCCGCCATGGTAATGCCATGCAAAAATGGCTCAGCAGCCAACCACGGATACTCGTACACCTGTGCGAAATCGATAGCGACGGAGCCCTAGCGGCATGTCAGTCATCACCTGCTCCAGTTGGTGCAATCACCCAACGCCCATTGCCTAGTGACAGCCGCAAACCCTCCAGTCCAGTCTTTCGCGGCCGACAGAAACGGAGCCACACGCTCCTCTCCTCGTCCTACCTCGCCTGTCCCTGCGAGCACCGTCTCCACCGTCAGCGCACTGCCAATTGTTGCTCCGTCGACGCAGTCACCAAAGCTCGCAAGATCCCGAGTCCTTGCCGCATCTGATCTAGACTTGCTGGGGCTGGCGCGTGCGCTACAACGTGGTGGACAATTGCGCACATTCACCCTGTCAGGATTCCGCGATCACTGTCAGCCAGCATCTGTTGGTCCGAAGCCAAGTCAGGTCCAACGCGGCGCGACGCAGCTCGACTCTTCGGGCAGTCGCTGCGCTCTGCAGGCTACTGTAGAGCATCGGCTATGCTGTCTTGGCTGAGCTCTCGAACTTGATTCATACAAAGTCAATACCACATGGAACCGAGCGGCTCTTTACACCCCTCACCCGCTCACTCAGCATAGAGTCGTTTCGGAGACAATAGTGAGACAGAGATGTCACCAGGTTTGCCGAAGTCAGGAAAAGGTCGCCGCTGATCTCCCAGTTCAATGTTTTGGTGTTGAAGAAGGATGGCATACAAGGTCATGAACGAACGACCAGGGCATTTTAAGTCAATCCAGACGGATGTGGGTCCAGACCTTTGATTTGTTTCATGGGCAATTCTTGGAGGGAGTCTGTCCATCACCAAGTCCGAAGGAATCCCCACCGCACCTCGATCCTTATGCCGCTTGTTTTCTCGCTCAACCTCCTCACTCGCATGTCGATTCGCCGCTATGGACCCATGGGCACACGCTCGAGGTATTCCCTCCGGTTAAAGATTAGCAACGTTGCCACATGCAATCGACCTTGGTAGCCTCCGATGGTGCCCATGTTCGGGATATCAAAGACCGCACGCGAGGCACAGCAAGAGGAGTGGAGTGGGGTTGACGACGACTTGTAATTTCATTTCTGGTGTGCAAAGGATCGAAGCAGATCTTGATGCCGTTGTTTTGCTAGTGCACAGAACGGGCTTGAGGATTGTGGAGGAGCCAGGATAGCCTAGCTTCGCTTCGAGGCCAAGGTGAAGGACTCCGCAAGGCACACGGACGAGGAAGCACGGAGCATCTGCTAAACCAACGTCGGCAGAGCTTGCACTCTTGAAACTGACTACTTCGAGAGTATCACGCCGAGAACCAGCGACCTGAAGTCTGCCATGACGTCCAATATACCTGAAGTGACGGCCTCGGGCAGCAAGTCCTGTCACGAGGGCTACGCTCCGTTCAAAACCTGCCAATTGACGAATCCTTGTCCATCAGCCTGAAGCCAAACTTGATTCAACTTCCCGCAAGAGCCTCGTCGACAAATCATCGGCCGCACCCTGGGTGGTAGGATCTTTTGACATAAGATCTGCTCACCAAGAAATGATATCAGTGCTTATACAGCATGATGCAATCTTTGATTTACTGCCCAGAACGAGCATACTCGGAAAAGCCCTACCTACACCTATGGTTCATTGCCCACACACGCACACACACAAAACCCGTACACGAGGTTTCATGTCAATATGAATGCAGAAGGAATTCGTCGACTAGAAAATCAGCTACACGGCACTCCCCTGAAGTCATTCTGCCAAGTATCGGAGCAGGCTGCGTCGCGAATCCGCTTTATGGCTCAGCCCAAGTCAGGCATGCCACTCTCTGGGACCCGACAACTCATGAGGCCTTCTACGGTATACCGCCCTGAAACAGTCCTTTTGTTCGAGTCAACCCACGTTCAGCTGATCTGTCTCAAGGTTCCTGTAGGAGGACCAGGTGAGCAAGAAGCCAAATCCAGCAGCTGGCTTCCGTCGGCTCCAAGCTCTTGGGAATGGAAACTTGTCCAGGCCGAGGCTTGTCTGATTCCACTTGCAGGGACAGGCGCATGTTTCCCCTCTGTTCGTCTCCATTTCCAGATAGGTGGTCCTGATACCAAGCTCTCCGTTCAGAGAGTAACGTGGAGAGGCGGGGCATGACAGCTCTACGGGGAAGCAAGGTGCTGTTCCCGGAGCAGCTGACGGAATAAGTGCGCAGCCTTGAAGCGGCTATCGTGGGCATCATCATTATCTGGCCGTCTCTATAGGCTCATGCTGGACGTGCCTGGCGCTAAGGGTCTTTCCCTGCAGCTGGATATGGAGACGTCTCCCACTTTCTAGGGACTCGGTACCTATGCAGTGAAGCATCGGGGCGGAGCAATCGATGTGAGCTGCCAAACGCAACCGCATAACATATGTACATGAGCTCTCATGTCGATGGCCGAGTTCGGCCAAGCTTTGATGACCCCTCACTAGGCAGTGGATATACCGGTCCAAGACGACTCCGGACCATGCCGGGTTGTTCTATCCCTTGTTCAATAGTTTAGGCGTTGAGAGCCTAGGACCTGCTTGAAGCCCCCACTCGAAGATAACTGACCTGACAATAGTTGAGGTCTCGCTCGGTAAAGCATCGCATAGAATAGGACACGGAGGTTGAATCCTAGCCTGGGCGATCTGCGGAAAACCTGGGGCAATGTCTATCGAACCTCTCTCGCATGTGGCCGACTGAGGATCTAGCAGGCACGCGCATTATGCCTCGCTGTCATGATTTCTCAGCGGAGACAAGGAGTCAACTGTGTGAGCATATCTCCATGGAAGGTTCCTTATGACAAGACCACAGGTGTTTGAGCCTCTTGAGCCCACAGAACAGTGCAAGCATGGGGCCCCTGGCTCTGGAGTGTTTCTATGATCGCCCAGGCTCGGCAGATCTCCGATGATAAGTTTAAATATTACAATATAATCCTTTGAAGCACGATTTCGGCTGACATAAAACAGAGGATATCGCCTGGACCAGCCCCCTGGGTCAACCCAAATACTGGCCCTTGAAGCATGAAGTGGGCAAAGGAGTGTTGCTGGGATGATGATGGGAGAGCTAGACTGGAGGGCCTCGTCGGGGGTCCAAGGCAAGCATATCGCTGGAATACAAGCCGCTGCCATATCCGTGTGCTACTGTCGAGATGCCGTTATGGGTTGGAAGTAGAAGGGGCAACAACGCCGACGGAGGGGATACAAATGCGGTACATAACCAAAAGAGCCGAGTTCAATTGATGTGGTAGTGATTAACCGGCATAGCGCCAAAGCAAACAGGTGCCGGGATTTGGATGTTGGGTCATCTATCACATCCGAAGCTGGGCTAGGAGTTGCTATCCCGGTCTTGGAGCTGGGTTGCATACATTAGCTTGTGGCCCATCTTCAAGCACGACAAGGGAGGCACCCGGACCCAGATGACAGATGAGTGGCGACTGGGCCTCGACATGTCAGCTTTTTAGGACGCATCTTATACAGGCATCACGGGGAATCGGAGAATTCGATGTTGACGGTATGGCGGTGAGTGGTTTGGGGGGGAGGCTTGAGCTAAGAGAAGGGCCAGGCCGCGTCTAATCTGGGGATCTCCGGACCAGGTCGATCAAGCCATGGGTGCAGATTTCTTGTCGGCCGACGAGAGGACTCTCGAGACAACACAACTGGCCGGGCTGTGGAGCACACATACAAAAAATGAATCTCGGTGTGCTTGATGTAGCACGGGCCGGGGGTTTGCGACGCTTCCTCCACATAACGAGCGGCTCAATGTCAACGAAGTGGAACGCCATACGAAGAGTCCATACCAGGCCTCTCTTCTGCGGATATCTCGGATGGTCACCTTGGAAATGCTGCGGCGCTTGGAGCCTTTCGGTAGGTTAAAGACACCGAGCTTGAAGAGCACTGCTACTACGTAGAACTGCCGACACTCCAATCGCCATCTGAAGGTGAATTTCGACACGCAAAGTTTCTTGGCTTCCGGCCAAGAGATGGACCCTCTCATTTGTGGAGACGAAGGGCCTGACCGGTTGAGATACTTCTTGTCTACTCCGTATGGGGCTTCCAAGGACCCATCCATGACTTCGAGATGGAGATAAAGGTCCCCCCGCCCGGGATACCGTAATGGGATGAAGTGAATGGGGCAAGTAGACATGGTTATGGCTCGAGCTAACAAGCATAGACGTCTGGGCATGTCAACTTCAAGTGGCTCAATGGACCAAGGATGATGTGGCCAGGCAATTGGAAGTTGAGGGGCATGGTCTCTTAGAGGGAACGATATCCGGAGTCGAAGAGGGTTGGAGAGAGAACAAGAGTGAAGGGTGTGACGACGCGAGGCTAAGTAATTCGTCATGCTCGTCGTCATAAGTCATTCTCACGGCGGCCGTTTCCACTCAATTGAGCGAGAGGAGTTGCGAGTCGGGACGGAGGGGGCAGAGGGGCTGAGGGTCGTGAGAGGGGCGAAGAGGGGCAACCAGCGCTCGTCGGCGGCGTGGCGCAGGTTGAGGGAGACGCTAGTGAGGTGCTCCTCTGAGGCTTGCGTGGGACAGAGAGTGTCAACTGTGTGAGGGGATAGATACCGAGGAGATCTAAGGTGGTTAAGGCGGAGGAAGAGGAGAGCTGCGTACGCTGACATTCAATGCTCGTGACCTTGTGGATTCTGTCGGCGAGGAGAGAGAGAGAGAGTCACGAGGGGCTGCAGGGATTCTGGCAAGGTGAGCTTGACTCAGTCTGGGGAAAGGAATGAGGCATCTTTGAGACGCTCAGACGTGTTCCTGACACTGATGACGATGGAGAGCGTGGCGCAGGTTGGGGCCGGTCGGTCCCTGAAGCAGTTTGAGTGGCACATGGCGGGAGCACACAGACATTGACAAGAATGACAGGCACGCGATGGCACGAGTGACGGGTTTGGAAGAGAGAAGCCTCGGCCCAGGGGAGCAGAAGGTTCGTGCTGAGCAGGGCAGCGGACTGCGGTGATGCTCAAGGCTGAGCGAGTAAGGACAACGGATGAGGTGGTGACAGATGACAGATGACTGATAAATGCTGAGCCTCGAGAGGTGATGAAAACCACCGAAGCTGTTGGCTGAAAGTTCAAGCTGGGCCCAGAACGGATGATGCGCGACTAGTGCCAAGGGACAAGGGGCCGAGAGCAGGCCGAGGCAGGGTCGAGGCCAAGAGGAGGAACGAGAGTGAGGAGGCGAGAGAGGATGGATGGCAAGACAATGCCTCGAGGGGAACCTTGGTGGGCATTTATTCCAGAGGGAGGGATCGGTTCATGAGAGGCTGCTCAGTGATTGGGGCGCGACCAAGGCGTATGGTCACGGCGGGAGGAGGCCCTTGTCTGGATGCGACCACAGCAGAGGCCAAACCCCGCAAACAGAGACGGTTGCTAGGTGATGAGATGGGGATGAAGCAGAGCCATCTTGTTGTTGACGATGATGATGTATCATCGGAAACGACGGATTCGAGTCGATGAGACAATGACGGATCCATGTGGATGGATGCGATATATCTGCGACAGATCTACAGCGCACAACGGCGACTGACTGACACGGCAACTAATTGCGGACGGAGGAACCAACACGACCTTTATTCGAGACGGGCCGATGAAGCAGTGGCGGGCGGAGTGAGAGGTTTCCGACCAGACTTACAGCACGGAATAGTTCTCCCGTGTTGGTGGTGTTGAGAAAGTGTCTCATGTGTTTGTTGACGATTTGACAGCTCTGCTGCTTGGTACGACCAACCCTACCTACCTGCGAAGATCCATGAATGAGGGTAGAGGAACCGACAAGGGCCTCGGGGTGAACCAATCCAATCGCCTACCGATGCGAAAAAAAGTCATTTCTTTTGTCTTGGCCAACCGCGGCCGCGGCCTCGCTTGGTGACAAGGGAATTATTACTCACCAATTCGACCGTCTTTTAGATCCATCGAGTCGTCATTTGTTTGGCCATGGCCTGGGAAGGTCGTTCGTTGATGGAGATCGTCTGAGGGGATTCTCGTCTCCCCCCCTTTTCTGTAGCATCTCCTATTCGTAGAATGACATGATTGACTTTTGAAGCAAAGAAGGAAAATTATCTTTTTGCTGTTTACATATACACAGCATCATTCTGTGTTTCTTTGCTACAGCAGTAGTCCCCTCCTTTACAGCACCGATACGGACTGTTGCATCTCGCCTTTTCAGGGTTTATCCCCACAAATACATGCAATCTCACATATCGTCCCCTTGCCCTTTCATTATCTGAGACCAGTCTCTCTCTCTAGTTTCCCTACCTAGTTTTTTTGCTCCTTCTCCAATCTCTCTATCCTTGACGATCCGGCTCGTTCCCCCCCGGCTTACTAGTCCGTCCATCTCCCACCGCCTTTGAGGAGTTAGAGACATACATGTCCATATCAACAACGCCCACCGCCAGAAAGACGTGACGACGGCCCCCCGCGCGGGCGACCAACTTGCCTAGGCCAGACCGACCAAGACCTACCTGGACTATTCATCCATCCCTGCCTGGCTGGACAAAGGATTGGAAAAGAGCTCAACTTGGCCCAGAAACTCTCTCCACCAAACCCCACGTGTCCATGCCCTGGGATGAGGCTGAATCTGGTCTAGAACAACTTGACATTGGTCCCGTCCCCCGACTCGTTTCTTGCTTTTTGGGGTGTGGTCTTGGGTCTGGTCCCGTCCCCCTGCGGAGTAGCACTACTGCTGTAGGTTCTGGTTCTGGCTCTGGCTGCGTCGCCGCCACCGAAACCCAGTTTAGTTGGGCTGAGTGAGTTTGGTTCAGTTGAGTTGAGTTGAGCTGAGCCCATAGTGACGGTGTCTCTTGTCTTGCGTGTACATTTTGCTTCTGCCTCCTCCGGCCGCACCGCCATTTTGGACTGAGAGGTTCGTTCGTTCGTCTGGGTAACCCAACCCATCCCATCACCGCTCCGCCGCAGTCGCCGTCGTAATCTGCCGCCTCCTCCGGGGAAGGCTTCTCGGCACGGCCACAAAGATAGCGTCTCACCCACCATCTCTTCCTCTTCCTCCTTGTTCTCGCCTCTCTTCTTTTGGGCCCTCTTCCCCTCTCTTGTCAAACCTTGAGGCTTCTTCTCCGTATTCTTTACAGTTACCGTACTCTAGACGCCGCCGCGGCCCCCCCGACTCCTCCTCCTTTTTATCCACTCTCGGCTCCTCTCGGACACCCCTGATAGCGCTCTAGCCCAGCTCCTCTTTCTTCAGTTTGCGACATTTCCTCCCGGTCTGATCTTCTCTCTCGTATTTCATTCTAAGCCGGGGGCCTTGTTTACGCTGGTCGTTCAAGCCGTGCCTCTGCGCGCTTTTGTCCGCCATTGTCGCCTGTGCAACTCGACAAGAAAGCCATCCATGATGCTTTGAGAAGGGACTGCGCGTGCGACGACTCTCCTCCACCAACCGCTACGTGCGCTGCGCTGCGTCCGTATCCGTGCAACAACGGAAAGAGAAGAAGAAAACGTCAACACCACCACCATTCGGGAAAACAACCTCTTGCCCTCTCTCCTAGCCATCTAGAGTCTCCTGCAACTCATCTCCTTTCTCAGGCTCTTTTGCCGTGGCAATGGCGCAGACCAGTCCCCCTTTGCCCGGTCACTTCCACACCGGCCATGGACATCAACACGCGAAAATAACAAAGGCTCGCAGCCGACAGGCAGTCAAGCCCATCCTCAAGAAGCTGCACTCTCACCACTCCCACTCGCACTCGGAAAAGAACTCTCTCGACCTCAACCGCGGCTGGGATGAGCAGGGCCAGTTTGGCTACCCATCTTATACCACCACCAGCAGCGGCGGTGACGACGACTCTCACGGCTCTTATACGGCAGGTGCCTCGACACTGACGACAGCTGGCACTCGGTCGGCCCGCGATGTTAGCTTTTCCCTCTCTGCCACTGACCTCAGCAGTGGCGGGGCTCGTTCAAACAAATACTCGCATGCCCGTTCAACGAGCGGCACTTCTCACGCTTCCATTGCTACTTCTACCAGCGGCGGTCGCAACGGATCCTTTGTGCACCCTTTCCAACAAACGCCGCGCACATCAACACCGCCGCTCTCCTATGCCAACTCGCTCGCCTCTCTCGAGAACCCCAACGGCCCTCGCGATTACTCTCCTACGATCACCGAGGACGACGACGACATTGAGCCGCCCCAGAACCTCCAGTCTTCGGGTCGCTCATATCCTCTGCCGCCTCGCCCGCGAAGACCTTCTCTCGCCAGCCAGCGCACCAGCTCCCTCTCCGACATCAATCAGCCGCTGCGCGTCACTGCCAACGGCCGCTCAACACCAGGCATCTCGTCGCGAAAACCCCACAGCATCGTCACCCGCAGCCGCTCTGACCTCCACCTCAATACCGGTTCCACGACTGCTCTCGACTCTGCCTCGAGCGCAACCCCGCCTGCAGGCTCCTTCATCTCCCCGCAGATGATTGCTGCTTCTACCTCCTCCTCTGCAATGTCCCCTCTGCGTAGCTCTCTCGATATGGGTGGTTTCCGTCTTCGCTCGCGAAGCGAGGTAGACACTGCTACGCGCCAAGAGCACGTTCGCGAAGCACGCCGCAAGTTTGAGGAGAAGGAAAAGGCCAAGGAAGAGAAGTACGCCCGCGAGCAGATCCGCAAGCAGGAACGCGCTGAGAGCAGAGAGGCCCACCGGTTCAACAAGCACGGCCGCAAGGGCAGCTTTGGAGCCTCGCGCATCTCTTGCGACCGAGCCTCCAGTATCGATATTCGACCTAGCATGTCCCGCAAGAACACTGGCACCGGCCTGGGCCTGGGCCTCAGCACCGAGAACGAAAAGGTCGACTTTGCCAGCCGAGGCTACGATACTGTCACGACTGGCCAGACACCCCGTGCTAGAACTGACGATGTGCACTTCGAGTCCTCTCGCCGCAACAACACTGCCAAGCGAAAAACTACAGGCGCCTGGACCGCCTTTGTTCTGTGGCTGAGAACGCGACTGCTCAAGCTGGGTCGACGATAGAAGAAGCTTACCAGCGAGATCAAGGCCCGATTCTCCAACAACAAGGGTGCCGATGCCAACCCCCAGCAGCATCCGAACCCATTGTTCCGCAACATTTACTTTCCAACCACATATACCCCTCGTCCTTGATTCTACTCTGACCCCCACGGAGAACCGCTGAGCCTACGCGGCACAGCACCACTTCCTCACCTTGAAACCAACTTCACTTGGCGGGAGACGCAACACTCACAGCCTCCCTGCTCACGTATACGGATTTACGGCCTCAAAGCATTGCAGCGATGGGAAACATTCAGGTCCCACGGCCGGACCGAAGTTACCTTTTATCCCACATCTTGTTTTTTTCTTCCTTTTAGGCATGGAGTTGGGGGTTTACCCGCGCGTTCTGTTTTTTTCTGTCTTTTTCACGATTCGCACAGACATGGTTGCATCGAATGGGATCTGAGCACTGCGAGATGACGTTGGAGGACTTTCTGCTCTCTGATTTCAGATGCATATGTTGTCTTGTGCAGTCGCCATCGGTTTACCGAGGCATTATTCAC
Source organism: Fusarium piperis (assembly GCA_027886205.1). NCBI lineage: Eukaryota > Fungi > Ascomycota > Sordariomycetes > Hypocreales > Nectriaceae > Fusarium > Fusarium piperis. The sequence goes on from RZGM01000003.1 coordinate 163,262, forward strand.
AACATGGCACGGCACGGTATAGCACAGCCTCGCCGGTTGCGGACAAGCTCAAGCTGTTGTTGGGTGAAGGGCATGCCTTGGGACTCGGTTTAGGCACTCTCCGGATAGACCTGGATCAAATCAATTCAAAGCAAATGCATGGGCATGAATTTTGCCTCTTTTCAATCCATCCAATCCAATCCAATCCCATCCCCGCTTCTTTGTTCTTGGCAATTCCCTCTCGTGAGATAAATGATCCGCTCTATCCGTGACTCAACCATAACACATACAGCCCCCCTGCACCCCGTTTGTCGTCGCAAAACCCCTCCATTCAAAAGGTGGCTCAGCGTCGCCCCTCGCTCGTTTCTTTTCACATGACATTTCCGCATGACGTCGAGGGTCCCGCTGTTTTGGTGACCCCTTCGGTTTCGACGGGCGATAGTGGGGCGCACGGCTCCGGCCGAACCTCTGGGAGCTGAGAGCGGGGGGGTAGAGACGAGACGACTGTGGGGAAGGGGGAGAAGTGGTCATGAGATTTCCAGGACCCTGAGACGGCGCGGCGTGAGATGAACCCCTCGTCGCTTGCTAGTCTGTAAGGCTGTGGAGAGGGTATGGAATGGGGTGATGAGACACGAGATTTTCGTTGAAGATGTGCCATTGGGACTTGTCTCACGTGGATCGAAATGCTTGGTGTTGATGCTGGTGCATGTGAGACATGGATCTTGAGGATGGCACAGTCACAGTTGAGTATGAACGGAAACAAGGGGAAAACAAGAATTGCTGCTAAACAACTGGACAGATTACAAAACAAATAGAATACAGTTGATATCCCCAGCGACAAGGACCAATTACAGCTTTGACTTTCGAATGTCAACCGGAGACCACCACGGCCACGCTGTCGGCGCATTCCTCTCCATGGTCCCGGTAAAATTGGGCTTCCTCTTCTCGAGGAAACTCTGCATCCCTTCTTTGGCGTCTTTGCCCGTGAACAGGTCCCAAAAGATCTTGCTCTCCAGCAGATGAGCCTCCTCGGGGGAGCCCACGCTCCTGTAGATCATGTCCTTCATGACCCGCGTGGACACGTTGCTGACGTTGGCTGCAATGTCGTCGGCAATCTTGAGAGCTGTAGGGAGGACCTCATCCGGTGCGACAACCTCGCTGAAGAGGCCCTCGAGGAGCTTGTGCGAGGCAGGATACACGGCCCCGGTTGTTGTCAGATGCAAAGCCCGGCTGGTGCCAACAAGACGCGGCAGGAAGAAACTGCTGCAGCCCTCCATGCTGAAGCCTCGGCGAGCAAAGACAAAGCCAACCATGGCGTCGCGGCTTGCGATGCGGATGTTGGCACCAAGTGTCATGGTGATGCCAACGCCTACGGCAGACCCGTTCATGGCGACGATGACGGGCTTGGCGCAGTGGTACATGGGGAGGGAGACCTTGCCGCCCGAGTCGCGGTGGTCATTGCAGTCCTTGCCGAGGATGTGCTCCTCGTTAAAGTCCATACCGGCGCAGAACATGCGGTTCTTGGGATCAGACGAGGTGATGACCACGGCGCGGACCCGGGGGTCGGCCGAGACGAGATTCAGGGCCTCGGAGAGGGAAGCGGCCATGGTATCGGTGAATGCATTGCGTGCCTCTGGACGATGAAGCTTAACGACGATGACGGGGGTGACAGAGACTGAGGAGACGGGATGGTGGAAGAGCTGGAGGGTAGGAAGGTCGAGGGCAGCGTAGCTGTCCGGAAAGGACGGAGGAGAAGCCATGGTGCTTTCTGGGGATGCTATGGATAAGCTATGATTGCTGACCGCATAAGAAGAGGACTGAAGCCGAGGGTATATGTTGATTTAGAGTTCAACGGGTTGATATGGCGTTCAAGAGTCGTGTTTCGCGATCAGCCTCTTGACGACTTACAAGATTGAGCCGAGGAATGCGGATATTGTCAACGGGCAACCCTGGCCAAGGCCTTGCAGTTGTCAGTTGAGAATGTCTTGAAACAGACTCAACTTGGTATATCTTTGTGCGATCACCAACTGACACAGACGATACAATCTTTCTTGGTTGAGGCAAGTCATGGCTCACTATCACATGAAAGACGAGGCTAACTCCACCACGCGCGCACAGTGCTTAAGACGGTGTTTGTGGGGTAAGTCACTGTATGATGCGAATGACTAAGCATGCACCTGACGCTTTTGCTAGCTCGTACTCCGGATGCGCGGATTGACCAGCAACGCAACTCTCCACTCTAGCTCCGTCCCCGAGTCAAGCTTTTCCGACCAAAGACGAAAGACGTAACGCAACGCAACGCAAGGCGAAGGGCGTGGTCGCCGCCTCATGGGACGGACCATGGTCTATCAATGGGATTCTCACAGGGACGTGTGCTACCGGATGTACATTACTGAGCGTCAGTCGCTCGAGTCCATCATGGAGCACATGAAGAAGGTTTACCAATTTGCTCCCAGGTTAGTTCCCCCAAAAAGCTGAGATGCGCGTCCCGGAATGTGGGAACCCCGACTTACACCGCGACCTCTCAGCAAACGGGCCTTCCAGGTCCAGTTCAAGCGGTGGAATTTCCCACAGAAGCAGAGGCCTGCGTACAAGGACCCTCACCTCGTCAAGCGTGTCCATGAGCTGTGGCTCAAGAACATGCCGCAGGGCGAGATGCTGCGGATCCTCAAGGACGAGGAGGGCTACGTCATCAACTCTAGGGAATTGATGCGGGTTCGCGCCCGCAATCGGTGGCTGCTCAGGGTTCGTCACGGCGACAGAGCGAAACCTGAAGATGAAGATGAAGATGAAGTGGAAGAGCCCGAGTCTCCTGAAGCTGACGAAGGAGGTTTGACGCCTGACCAGGAGGCTGCCTCTCACCAACCTGCCTCACACCCCACCGCCTCTTTGGTTTTAACCCCCAAGCCTCGAAAGCTCAGCAAGAGGCAGAGTAGAAGGAATCGCCAGCAGCTCACGGACGAGAACGACTTGGTCCGATTCCCCTCAGAAATGACTCTGATTGACTGCAAAGACGTACTACGTCTCGACGCGGCCACCTATTCAGAAACACGCGAATGCTTCGGACGTATTTGCCAACAGGAATCCATTGTGAAAAAGACGCTGGCCGGGCCTGACAGGTGGGAATATGTGAAGAATCGTCTCATCCACGAACGTCCGCATCTGCAAGAGATCCTCTGGGTTTCAAAGGAGAAGCTCGAGACCAAACAACTTGCACTGGACATCATCTGCACTGACGTAACCAAACGACTAAGAAACATGGACACCAAGATGACTCTCCTCGATGCGAAGAACGTGCTGGAGCTCAACCCAGAAGAGTCTCGCGAGATTCGCACTGCTTTGTATACAGTGCTCTGCGATGCAAACTTTACCTGCAAGTCCGACGTGACCACCGAGGAGTGGGAAGGGTTGAAGAGACTGTGGATGGAGAAATCAGTACACAACAAGAAACTCAGTCTGGCTGGGGATGACGCAGAGACGCGCAAGAGGGCTCGGGCACTTGAGATCCTTGCTAGGGACGTTATCAAGAGACGGCGGGATGACTATCGACACCGGCTTCCCAATGGCAGCGAGTCTACCAAGCAAAAGGAAGCACGGCGGTCAAAGACACCACAGGATGGGCAGAATCGAGAGCAACCTCAGCAGCTTTCGTCCAGGGAGAGCCCATCCTCTGCCTTTGAAGTGTCGGATAGGGACGCCGCGCGGTCTAGCTCGCCGGCTGCTCCTCCGCCTATGAACGATGATGGACTAGGAAATGACATGGGCAGCAGCACCTTTGAACCGATTCCAGAGCTGACTCAGGACTCGCGCGTATCGTTTGCGTCAACTGGGAGGTCTATGCCTCCTCAACTTCCGGCGCCGATACCATCACAAGCCTCCCTACCGAGCTCTAACGGTGTCCTTCCACATCCTCCTCGAATGCTGGGGTCGTCGGCCTCAACGCCCATGTCCGTGAACTCACAGTACGGGTCACCTCTCTACATGGGGGCCAACACTCAGTCGGCGTTTATGGGACAGCCATACGTTGCACAGCAATTCTCGCCAGCCCCAAGCACGACCATGTTTCAGGGCGTCCCAGCTGTGCCTACTTCCTTTGCGATCTTCCTGCGACTGCATCCTTCGTCAACGATTGTCGCCAACACGGGCCTATGGATAGGGACAATGTCAACGCATTCAGTTCAAGAACTACGCGATGTAGCAGTAGCCAAGTTCCCCGGGGCGATTTGTGTACGGATTGAGGGAATCATTAAGGACGGCAAGGGGACTGAGCTACCACTTCAGATACAAGAAGACGAGGAGCTGACGGCGTATTTCGCGCATATGGGGGGTGGTTCGCCAACGTTTGCAGTCCAATTAGTCTAGAGGTGGACTTGAAGCGCCGCGTCTAATAGTGTAAAAGCTGCATGAGAGGCAGTGGCAGATGGGAAAGGATTCATGATGAGGCATAGCAAAACGGGCGTACGGAGTTTCGGGCCAGGGCGGAGACTGATGATTGGTCGGGGCACGGCGTCGGGACGGAGGAGAGCGGAGGGGGGTAAGGGAGCGGACTTGGTCTCTCCGCGACGTGCTTCGGCGGGATGCGGCGTGGTGTATGGGGAATGCGGCGGCCAAGAGTCCGAGGGGGGCAATTGCTTTTTCGGTTAGAGAGCGAGCATATAAGTGGGATGAAGGAGATGAGGCCGATGAAACCTGGTAATAAGATTAGATATCTCATACATGGATAGATTTGTAATACATGGCCGACTCCGGCGGTGACGTGCTTTGTCGATATAATTGCTCTTGCAGAGTCTGCCCTCTTTCACGCTCATAAATGCCCGCGACGGGTCCTCGAGACTCATTTCAGCCGCCTAGCCCCTCTCTTGAAAGGGAGGGTATGGATATTGGATAGGTGTGTGCCTCCGGGGCCGGCCGGAGAAGACGGCGGGCATGGAACATGACAGCAAAGCAGACGTGAGAAAGCCGAGGGAATAGCTACGTAATTTAACAAAAGAAGGAACAAATCATGGGGGATGATGCGGACAAGGATATCAACTGCGAGATCTCATTCAATAACCGACCCGATCTCTTTGCCTTGTCCTGGAGGAAGCCCGTGGGAGAGAACCCCCCGTTACGGGTGCCAGGTGGGGCTCGGGCGTAGCTGTCGCGGTAGTCCAACTCCGTCCCGACAAAATTCCATTGCCGCACATCGCAAGCCTTAAGCTCGCCATTGACCGCTCGAGACGACGGCCAATCGCTCTCTCGACATCCTCCGACGGCTTCCTGACTCTTGTTTTGCATTCTACGACCTCGACAGCCTCATACTCTCTGCCATTGACCCCTCTTCCCCTCCTCAAGAGCCTCGGAAAATGGCCTCCCTCCAGCTGCGCGCCCAGCGCACCGCTCTCAGGAGCCTACGGACCTCTCACATCACAGCCGGCCCCCGGAGCTCACGGTTACCTGCCTCGCTTCGCTCCTATGCCACTGACATTGAGCCCGAGCGGCCCAAGGCTCCCCGGCAGGGCAGCAACGAGACCAAGGTCGGCCGGACGTTCCAGGGCCAGGTTATGGGCAGTATCGGAGCTCGGTTGAGGCGTGAGCGAGAGCAGAGGGAGCAGTACGAGCAGTGGAGGAACATGACTGACCCGTCGCGGAACTGGATGGTGACATTTGGTGAGTTTGACATTCTCTAGATCTCTTAGCAAACTTGGGCTAACCATGGATTTCCTCAGTCTTCCTCTCGGGCGTCGGAATCGCATACTGGCTCGGCACATACTGGCCCAAGGAGCCCGAGCCCACATCGACGCTGCCGCTCAACAAGACCAAGGAGCCCCAGCACAACACCAAGCTCGAGAACATGCAGGCGGCGTGGGCCGACTTTGTCAAGATCGTGGGCAAGGACAACGTGAGCACGGCCGAGAACGACATTGACCACCACGCCACGTCGAGCTGGTCCTCGCACCAGGCAAAGGCCGACGAGCGGTCCTTCTGCGTCGTCTACCCGGGCACCACCGAGGAGGTGTCGGAGATCATGAAGGTCTGCCACCGCCGCCGCATCCCCGTCGTCGGATACAGCGGCGGCACCAGCCTCGAGGGCCACTTTACGCCCACGCGGCAGGGCGTCTCGATCGACTTTGGCCACATGAACAAGATTGTCAAGCTGCACAAGGATGACCTCGACGTCGTGGTGCAGCCCGCCATGGGCTGGGAGGCCCTCAACGATCACCTTGGACACGAGGGTCTCTTCTTCCCCCCCGACCCCGGCCCCGGTGCCATGATCGGCGGCATGATCGGTACCGGATGCAGTGGCACCAACGCTTACCGCTACGGAACCATGCGGGAGTGGGTGCTGAGCCTCACCGTGGTGCTCGCTGACGGCACCATCATCAAGACACGGCAGCGCCCCCGCAAGAGCTCGGCCGGTTACGACCTCACCAAGCTCTTCATCGGCTCCGAGGGCACTCTGGGTCTCGTCACCGAGGCCACCCTCAAGGTGACGGTCAAGCCCGAGTCGACGAGTGTCGCCGTGGCCAGCTTCCCCTCGATCCGTCACGCCGCGACATGCGTGAGCAAGGTCGTGGGCAAGGGCATCCCCGTGGCGGCCGTCGAGATCCTCGACGACAACCAGATGAAGTGCATCAACGACGCGGGCATGACCTCCCGGGCCTGGGCCGAGGAGGCGACGCTCTTCTTCAAGTTTGCCGGCACACCCGCGGGGGTCAAGGAGCAGATCACACAGGTGCAGGGCCTGGCCAAGCAGGCGGGCAGCCGAACGTTTGAGTTCGCCAAGAGCCAGGAGGAGCAGGACGAGCTGTGGAGCGCGCGCAAGGAGGCGCTCTGGAGCACGACGGCCATCAAGAAGCCCGGCGACCGGGTGTGGACGGGCGACGTGGCCGTGCCCATGAGCAAGCTCCCGGACCTGATCGAGGAGACCAAGGAGGACATGCACAAGAGCGGCCTGTTTGCCTCCATCGTCGGCCACGTCGGCGACGGCAACTTCCACACCATCCTGCTGTACAACGACGCCCAGCGACAAAAGGCCGAGACTGTCGTCCACCGCATGGTCAAGAAGGCTGTCGAGATGGAGGGTACCGTGACGGGCGAGCACGGCGTTGGCCTCGTCAAGCGGGACTATCTCCCTCATGAGCTTGGCGAGACCACGGTGGATGCCATGAGACAGGTGAGTTTTCCCTTGTTTCAACTATAGATGATTTATTTACTAACAGCTCTCAACAGATCAAGAAGGCCTTTGACCCTCTATGCCTGCTCAACTGCGACAAGGTTGTTCGCGTGCAAAAACCAAAGAAGGGCGAGGTGGACGAGTGGTAAATGTGAAGAAAAGAAACAAAAAAGAAACTGATCAAAAGGGAGTACGGAATTATACCTGGCAAACTGGTGATGGTGTTTTTGCGTGTACGATGGGGAGGAGTAGACGGCATCAGAGGACAAAAAAGGGATGTACCTCTGCCTATGGGATCTTGTACGTATCTATGCATGGTTAATCAACTCGACAAAGCCTTGTCTTGAATGATGTTCGGGTAAAGATTCATGGTTTCTCGCTGGGAAGATGAACACGGATAATGGAAGCGCTTTTCTTTTTTATTCAAACCACCCGCTCTTTAGCCAGCAAGCATCCTCGTCATGGATACAACAGAGGCACTGATAGTAATCATACCAAGAGACGAGCTCAACTGCGAAAAGTTCTCTTCGTCTGTGTCAAACACCAACAGCCCAGGTGAAAAATAACACACAAAAAAGGGGGTCCTGCACAAGCTCTAATTCATAGGTTGCGCTTCTTGGGAGACCTCGACCTTGCCTGTCGTCGCTTGGACGGGGATATCTAGAGAGGCATCAGAGTCGAATCCCTCGGAAATCAAAAGCCCCAAGTATTCAAAAGAAGAACATACCAAAATGCGAGACGGCGTGAAAAAAGGGGTTTCGGCATTTAAAAAGTGCTGCAGCCAGAGGAAATCGAGCCGAGTCTTTAGCTGGCGTGTCTCAGTCAAGGTCTTGTCAAGGACCTTTGCCAGCTCGTCATTTCGACGGGTGAGATTTCTAGTGTCTCTCAGTAGCTGGAATACTTGTCCCAACTCCGTCTCCTCCTCCTTGCTTTGGATCGGCCCCTCATTTACCGGTGCCTCCGTCCTTCTCTTTTTGGTGGGTGATTCGGATCGCTCCCTCATGGTGGATTGGATTGCGTAGTAACTTGGTTGACGAGTCTGGTAGATAAATGTCGAGCTGTATCGAGATGCTCTGTGAACTTGAGTTGATATGATGGATGTTGACGGAATCATGACTTTGTCGACTTCCAACCTTACCTGGATCTAGTGGACTTGAAAAGGGCGAGATATCACCTGCTATCGCTCTTTCTCAACCCCTCGACTCTGTCATGGAAAGACCAACACACGAGTAAGCAAAATTGTATTGTATTGTATTCAGTACCTCGTCCAAGTCCCGTCTATCAGACACAAAGCAGAAACATCAGTTCCGCCAAACACCATAAACGCCCCCGACATGAATCATAGCAAAGAGCCCTTGCCGCGCCATTGGATCAAAACACCGTCACCGTGTTGACGTGTCCATTCTTCAAAACCTCAAACACCATTCCTGGAAACCCGTACAGTGTTGTCGTGGAATCACCGTTGGCCTCAGCTCTACGGGCCCCGCTCTCTTCCCATCCTCCCAGGAACTCACAGCTGCTCCCTGGGCTATCTCCCCAACCTCGGTTGAGGACCATGCCTCGCTGCCGGGGCTGAGGATCGTTGCGAGGGAAGACAGATGCCCACACCTCGTTCATCTGGTCCTCGATCTGGGGAAACGGCGTTTCTGAGTTGACGGGGTCGCCTCCATCGCCCGACGGATCCAGATATGCAATCTCCCAGCGACACCGGCGATGACGGTTGAATTCATATGAGCCGGGAATGTTTCCGTGAAGAACCAGCTTCGTGGCGACTAAACGGTCGGGAGAGTGCGAGATGATGCCCTTTTGACCCTCAGCCTCGGTGGCTTTCTGACCCGGTGGTGACTGCGAGGGTGGAACTCGGGTTGAGATGAGGATATCAAAGCCAAGATAGAAGTAGTTGTAAAAACACTCCCCCGTGGTGTTGACTCCGATCTGATCCTCCACGGCTTCCTCATGATCTGATGCATCTGACGCATCGTGCATAGAGGACTGATCCGTGTCGGTGAGTTCGTCTTGTCGGCCGAGGTCGGCGGCGTTCGGACGAGCCTTGGTATTACTAGTCGTGCGCATTTTATGGATGACCATTTTCTGATCGTTCCTGCGATAGATGGCATTTGGAGGCCCCAACTCCATGATCAAATCCTGAGGCGTGGTCTCGCCCAGGTTGATGACAAAAGAGTTGCTGGTCCACTTTCTGAAGAGCTGTATCTTTCCGCCGCCATACATCCGGACCAAGGATATTTCATCGGGATACACGTCTTTGCCTCGAGGGATGACTGATGTTGACTTGATGCTGGGCAGGATCTCAGTCCACAGAGTTGGGCGGGCATCGGTCCAAGAGTCACCGCTAAACACCGCCATCGAGGTCGCAACCTGGCTCGAGGCAGAGGCAAACGTCGAGACAACATCCTTCTCGGGAGAGTACTCGGAAGGATGCAGCTTGAAGTTGAAGGCTACGCCAGGGTACGACAGGACGTAAATGCCGTTTTCCTGACCCGCCACTGGAGGGATGAACTCTCCATCATATGTAGGTCCAAGCAGCCTATGATACACCTGCCTAAAGGTCGGTCCCGAGGTTGAGTCGTCCGGTATAGGAGATGCTGGTGTGGAGCCATTTACAGGCCTGACTAGATCCCTCTCTTTAAAGGTGATGTGGTTCTTGGTAAAGTCGAGGACCTCAATCAGTCGTAGCCGCTGCTCAGGTCCGTCAAACCGAAGACGCATACCGTTTGCCGGGAGATCAACTGCGACAGGTTCCGTGACGGGTCGGTCGGGGGAGTAGAGGAGCTCGATCTTGGGGAAGCGCTGGGGTTCGGCCTTGAGGCGGGTCAGGACATCGTGGAGAGTTGCGCCTAGGACTTTTGGGCAAACATGTCAGAGATTGCCAAACAGCAGAGGGTACAAATACTCACCGAGGAAACCCAGCGCCCGGCCAGGATAGAGCTGCGCAGAGAAGAGCGACATGGTGGTGGTTGATGGATGATGGATCAGCGAGCGATAGCTTATCGCATAAGCTATCCCTGGTGGGGTTGAGCTCGCTCTTGGGTGAGCTTTGTAGCCTGTGAGTCGCTGCGCATGAGACGGCGGAGAAGATGATGGTTGTATGGGATATGAATGAGGCCCTTGGTGAGGCCAAAGAGACAAATACTTTCAGAAAATGGTCACGGGCATGAATGTTTAAACGTTTGTCGAGTGAGGAGTGATGAAGCGCCCATGTGATGCAGTGACGCGGGGGGAACTGGGTTAGAGCTGATGACGTAAGGCGACCACATGGCTCTGTCGCTTTGAGATTGAGCTCACTCAAAAGCCTATCAATGAAACGAGGTATTTCAAAGGTGTCTTGTTCTTGATCAAAGACCGTTTGCAGATGCCGGGCGCGTCTAGACTGAACATGGCTTCATGGCTGTAGAGTTTGCTGCAGCTGGTATTCATTGAAGCTTCTGGAACGAGAGCTGAAGGGCTAAAGTGTCTGTCTGTGTCTGTAAGCCCGTGTCAGAACGGAGAGCAACCTCGTATCGTATCAAGTCACCTTTATTCTTTTACATATGTATAAGATGATACCTGTGTTTCCAAGAGGCGAATTCATTAAAGACTATATTAAGGGTGCAGTCTCAGATGATTTCTAGTAACGAACGATTCTTGCAGCGAGCCTCGGCATCTATCCAAGGGCCTGTCAAACATCACTAAGGTACCTAGGTAAGCGTTAGCTTCAGGGAACCCCGGGGCTTGTTAGCGGGTCTGTGCAACATGACCAAGCCTTTTTGGGCCCCTGAGCTTGACCCATGGTTTGCGAAGCTTCCACATGAGCTCAGCTCCTCATGCAACCTTTTCTTTATCTTGACGTCCATACCACCTTGCCTGGCCTATAACTTACTTCTTTTACCTTGCTTACTCCTCCGGGATTTATATTTATTTGCCGTCTCCCTCTTGAGAACTGACTGCTTTTCCCATGTGTCGTCTGTAATCTCATCAGACACAAAGAATCAATAACCAGTTCATCAGAACACTATCGCTCATCATGGCGCCTCCATCTGACTTTGCCGACTATCCCAAGCCCGTCGAGGGCCCCGACGTGAAATACAGCCCCAGGGTCGGTAGTAATCCCGTATTTCGAGGTCTGCCCCTCGCAATTGGCGCCGGAATGTGAGATTCTAACCATTCTGTGGATGCCACTCTTTCAATCCCACTGATCTTTTACCCAGCATCTCGAGAGTCGGTTTCCTCCAGCAGCACTTTTGGGACAATACCAGATTCGGTACCATCAAGGACATCCCTGATCTAGATGAGATGCCCTTCAGGTTTCATGTACACTCTCCTGTCCCTCATACACAGGACCTTGAGACTGACTCCTCTAGCCAACCGTCACTCCCTTGGGAGCTACCAAGCCCATGCTCGAGTTTGAACCAGACCTTCTCAATGCCAAGTACACCGACTCGTCGGCCCGTTACTACACCGTCGCCGAGTATCACGAAATGTTCAAGTCTGGCCAGGTGACGCCCCTCCAAGTTGCCGAGGCCCTGCTGCCCCTCATCACTAAGCCATCTGGCAAGTACTCTGACGCCTGGGTCGAGTCTCCCGGCAAGGACCATCTCGTTCTTGAGGCCGCAGAGGCGTCGACTGAACGGTATGCTGCCGGCAAGCCGCTGAGCATCCTCGACGGCGTGCCCATTGGTGTCAAGGATGACACTGCCGTCAAGGGATACTCCAACAACAATGGCATGAAGCATCACCCAGGTCTTCCCTACTTTAGGGAGAGGGAAGAATCTCTCTGGCCCGTGAAGAAACTTCAAGAGGCTGGCGCCATAGTCATTGGCAAGAATTGCATGCATGAGCTTGGCTCAGGTGAGTTTATCCCACTCTTGTTTCTACATGGGTATCATGATAGCTGACAGCCCGCAAGATACCAACGGATGCAATGTAAGCTCTGTAAATCTCACATCAGACATCGTAGCTGACACATCTAGGTTGCTCAAGGAACTCCAACCAACTGGCACAACAAGTCCTACTACCCCGGCGGTTCCTCTTCTGGCGCCGCCTCTTCAATCTCCCTCGGCATCGTCCCAATTGCTGTCGGCACCGATGCTGGAGGCAGCATCCGCGTCCCAGCCGCCTTCAACGGAGTCTACGGCCTCAAGCCTTCGCATCAGCGTACAGTCTACGTGAACAACACCATGTGTGTCACTGGCCCCCTCGCCGCCACTGTCTCGGATCTCACCATCGCCTACCGCATCATGTCCCAGCCAAACCCTGACTGCGCCACCCAGGGCCGCTTCGGCCTGTCCATCCCTCCATCTCCAGGGTCCAACAAAGTCATGGGCATCTGCCGTGACTGGTGGGGTCAGGCTGACCAGCGTGTCAAGGATGTGTGCGAGCGAGCTGTCGATTACTTTGCCAACAAGTGTGGTTACGAGATCATTGACATTTCCATCCCTTACCTCCCTGAAGCTCAGCTCGCGCACAGTGCCATCTGCATCACAGAGATGGCCGCTGACGCTCGCCGCCGGGCCGTGAACCCGGCCGATTGGCTCACCCTCGTCGGGCCCGTCAACAAGGTCCTCATGTCCGTTGGGGCCAAGACACCCGCAGGCGACCTGCTAAAGTTCAACGCTCTCCGCGAGCTCATCATGAGGCATTTGGCATTCCTCTTCCAGAAGCACCCGGGCCTGCTCATCATGACTCCCGTGTCGCCCATGAACGGGTGGCCAATCACGCCCGGCGACGAAAAGTATGGCATGAGCGATGGCGACAAGACCATCCACAGCATGAGCTACATCTTCCTGGCCAACATGACGGGCACGCCTTCTCTGTCGGCACCGGTGGGATACCTTGATCCTGATCAAGGTGAAGGCAAGCTGCCTGTAGGTTTGCTGGCGACAGGAGAATGGGGCAGCGAAGAGCAGTTGCTGGCCTGGGCCGCCGAGGCTGAAGATTATCTGCATCATGCAACTGAGACGAGCCGCCGCCGTCCGAGCGAGTGGGTGGATGTCATGAATCTGAACAAGACAGATGCTTAGAGCAGATCTGGTCGTGTCAGAATTTCACGCGTGATTAGCGGTGCAAGCGATGATGTTCAACTTCATTTCATTTCCATGCAGATATTTGTGTCGTGTCATCATCTCGTACATTGTGTCAGCTCTGGACTCTTATGCAGTGCCTCTGCCTGCTCGAACTGTCCGCTTATTTGTTCATAAACTTGGAGGCCAGTCCTAGAACACCGCCCTGCTGAGAACCCTGGTTCTTGAGGTACATCTTGAGGGCGACCTCACCGGCCTGCTGAACAACACTTTCCTTGCTGGCGTCGGATGAGACCTTGCCCTTGGCTGCCTTGTCATCAAAGAGCTGGGGTTTAATGGTTAGCAATAGGCTGCATGAGGGTAATAGGAACTAACCTTGCTGGCCTCGGCCATGGCAAGACCAAGGAAAGCACTCTGGCTGCTGCTGCTGCTCTTGGTCTCGCCCTTGTTGAACAGCTTCAAGGCCTGCATGGCAGCCGCAGTACCCATGCTCTTGTCATCTTCCTCGTCCCCGGAATCCTCATACGTCTTCTTGTGCTTCTTGATGGCGTCTAGTGATGACAAACGATGAGCCATGAATCTATACAGAAAACGAGGGGCAGCACTTACCCTCCTCATCGAGGTCCTCGTTGGCGAGCTTGTTCTGCTTCTGCCCGAGAGAGCCTAGGATGTTGGAGAACAGGTCCTTGTCGCCCGAGGAGCCGGCGTTCTTGTTAGCCTCCTCCTTGGCGTGGTCAAAGTCGAGGTTGCCAAAGAAGCTGGAGATGCCGCTGCCGCCTCCGTGTGACTCTGTTGCTGCGTGTCAGATGGGCCTTATTTCTTCATGGGTTGGACTGACGGATGCCACCAGGGGGAGGGTACTGCTGTTGCTGACCATACTGCTCCTGTCCGTACTGTTGCCCGCCGCCGTATTGCTGCTGCTGGGACTGCTCTATAAATGGGAGAGAAAGCATTAGTACATCTCGTATTTCATTGAGGCAGATTTGGAGATGAGAAATAGCCATGTCGTCATGATCTCCATGATGGCTCCCTTCAGTTCGACTCTAACTCGAGTGGAATGAGGGGCATCATGGAAGGGGACCATGGCGGGGTAAAACAGCCATGAGAGGGGAGCCGACGTACCGTGACGCTTGTCCTTGTCGTCATCGAGAAAGTCCTTGGCGGCGCTGACGAGCTTGTCCATGATTTCGGCTTGATTTGTTTAGATGCTGTGTCTGTGCTATAGAAGAAGATTGATAAAGTCGATGATGGAGGGGAAATCAAGAGAGATGGAAGAGGGGTTGCTTGAAGTATGGCACCCTCTGCGTCTCAGGTACATACATACATACGCACATGCCTTACACACATTGTCTGTCCACCAACAGACGATGACCATTCACTGGCGACGCGCAGCCTCTACACATCCTCCCTGTACTCCTCTCCCCTATGGATGGACGGCTGTGCCGTGACGTGGATCAAGAGCTGTGGGGAGCTGCCTTATGGGGAGCTTGGAGAGCTGCCATGACCTCACTGTCCAATCACTGAGGATATGGCGCCGGCGTCCTTTGCTAGCTGGAGCTTGTTTTCAGCTGGCATTGCTCCAACTACTGCAGCATCACTCCGCTGCTCTGCTGGAGTAACCGAGGCCTCCGTCCTCCAGTAGACTCCCATCCTATCACCACCAGTGCCACCTTTCCGTGGCACACGCTTCGGCCTCAGACAACAGCATCAAATCAGTGTCAACTGTCTAATTTGTTTAAATCATGCCCCTCATTCACTCATCTCAACATGTACCGCATTGTTTGCTTCGGCACTTGGAGCTTGCGCCGTGTCTGCCAGATGCTCCATACACTCCCGAATGTCCTTGTTACAGCCTCAAACAATCAAGACAATCACCAACATCCGTATATCATTATGAAAAAACAAGAGCAAAAAAACATTGCAACCGGCCGTGAGCGTCTCGTGTATCCCGCTTTCGCCTTGTAAATGCAGATAGGAAAGTCATCCCAACTCCTTCTTGTCAGAGACACTGGATCATCTCTGCCAACTCCGACCAGCCAGCCACGGTCACCTTTTGCCAAACGCTCAAATCGTACTTGTATACTCGTACATCGTCAAGAGCTTTCGCCGTCGTCTCAAGCCGCCGAGTGATCTATCGCCAGTCCCGGTGGGTGGTTGTGGTTGGCGCTGCTGTTCCTCTTCTTCTCCTTCTTGGCCCATCGCAGACCACAGGCGTTGCACAGCGTCTTCGGTCCGCTCGGTCCCTTTCTCCACTCTGGTGAATCCAGGGTTCCTGTCACCATTCAGTCAGTGCCTGTCCATCTGGCCTCGTTTCAAGAAACAGCTTACCGCAGTCCGTGCACACATATTCCTCAGAAGTCTTAAGCTTCTTCTTCTTATCGCCTGTCCGCGGGTCCCGTTCCATAGGAATTGCGATGCCTGCATCTCCCTTGATCAGAGTCGGGCTGGCGTTGCCGGTGGTGATTCCTCGGCTCCGTTCACCCTCAATGTACCGTAAGCCCGTCAGCATCTCGATCGTCTCCGTGTGTGATGCCCCTTCGTATCGCGCCATCTTGTCATTGAGCGAGTCTGGTCGGCTGCCGGCTGCGCCCTCGAGGTTTTCTCGCGTTAGAGACTTGTTCAGCACGGCCCGGTCCGCATCTGTGAGACCTCGATCAGTGCTCGGGCGGAAAAAGTTGCATGACACCCCAGTTCCCTCCGAAGGCGTCACATCTGAGCGACCCTCTTGACTTTGCATCCACTGCTTCTGCGCTTCGTCATTATCGGCTTCCTCTTCGCGACGAAGTTCGGCAATGCGACGCTTGAGACGCTCGTTTTCGATCTTGTGCTCGAGGAATGAGTCGAGAAGCCCAGCATTCTTTGTTGGATACAGCCGAGCCATCATAAACACAGCCTGACAGAAGGGCGACTGGTTGTTGGGGTTGGGCGCAAACTTGGAGCCCGCGATATGGGCATGGCCGACAGTCTCAAAAATGGCATACTCCCCATCCTTCTTCTTGAAACGGTAGAATAGGCGCAGCGGGTTTCCTGATGCAATCGACTCATTGAGCTCGGCCACGAAGACGCCCCGGTCATCTGGATGGATTAGGTCCTTGAGGAACATGTCCTGGATCTCCTCCACACTGTACCCTGTCACATTGAGAATACTGGGTGACGCGTATTTGATGCGACCGTTGGCATCGAGGATTTGCAAAAAGTCTCTGAGCTCCTCGACGACCTTGGCGGGCCAATTCCTCCGCTTGGTGAACTCGGTCAGAGTGCTGGCGCCTGCGAGATTCATCTGGGCAAAGCCGCCTGCAGGGAGCGGCCCCGCGCCAGGAACATTGTTGGCAGCTGTATTGAATTGATTTTCGGATCTCGCGACAGACTCTTCGGTCGACGTTGGCGCATTTGAGCCACCGAATGAGCCCGTCATGTTGGATTCGTCGGCGGCGTCGAGGCCCATGGAGACGTCGCCCATGGAACCGAGCATGTTGTTGTCGAGCAGGGCCATGATGTCGGTGGTGTCCTGGCCATCTGCGCCCATCTGCAGAATCGGGTTAGCCGTAAGAGTCGCAAGCCAAAATAGCGTTGGCTCTGGCAGAGGGGGCCTCGAGTAGCCACGGCCTCGACCTCGGCCTCGCAGGGGAGTGGTGAATAACCTGACCACCCGTCATGTCCGGGAGAGAACCGATGTCGAGGTTGAAGCCAAAGAAGTTGAAGGTATTTTGAGGGGGGACGCCGAGAGGTGGAGGGGGAGGTGGATGTGGTCCGTGGGACATGGTTGCGGCGTGCTCGTGTGGCGATCGAGCATCCATTTCCGTAAATTGCATTGGCGAAGCAGCCCCAGTAGGGGTAGGTACTTTCAGCGGCGTCTGTGGCCGCTGCGCTGCAGCTCCTGGGCTGGGGTCAGATGCAGTAAGATAGCGACAACGGGGAGTCGGAGTCTAGTATGTGATGACACAGCAATGACGCGAAAAGCATGGGTGGAAGGGATGTGTGTATGTATGGATGGATGGATGGAAGCTTGAGAGAAGAATACTATCCAGCTAAAAACTGAGATCGCTATCACGACTTCTAGTCTCGGACGACATGAGAGAGAAAGATTGAGAATGAAGAGAGACGATCCCAGACTGAGAATGAAGCAGATCAAAAAGAGATGACCAGTTTCTTCTTTTCCCCTGCTCAGACAGAAAGGATAAATTGCATCAAACCAGTACCAAAGCTGGGAAAAGACAAAGAAAGTCCGAGAAGATGCCTGAGAGAGATTGTAGAATCGAGCATGGATGTAGAGTAAGCAGTAATATGGGAGACAGACGGAACACGAGGGAGGAGGGGTTATGAAATGAAAGTCAGGATGTCGCACGGGGTCCGGATAATCATGGGTAAGTAGGTATGAATGATGAGATGAAGAGAGAAATCGCCTCTAGAAACAATCTGGGGGAATAACTACCAAGGTAGGGAGGCAAGTAGCGTCCTGGAGGCAACGATAAAGGCCCGCTTTCCGAGTCAAGCAGAAAGTCCAGAACCAGGACCCAAGATTTCAATGAGCAGACCTTTATTTCCCTGCCCTGAGCATGATGAATCTCTCTCTTGTCGTTGTGGGCTCGGTCAAATATGGCACTTTTGGAGAAATCCCGTCTTCTACACATGGGAAAGTGGGATTAGACGTCATGCCCAGTTGCTGCGCAATCATAGCACCACACCTTGTTGTGCCCAGCCTGGAGCCCAAGCCGGTCGGTGCTCTGCTTGGCTGGGCAATTCTTGCTGTCCTTTTCTCAATGCTTTACGGCTCAATCCACATACTGGCCAATGCTGCTCTCCCAGTCCGGAGGAAATGCCCCGGGAAAAGCGGGCGCCTGGTCCTAGTGACGACGTCTCGTTGATCTGACTGGCCTAACTTAGCCTTTGCCTGCGTCCTGCACGTCCCTGATGGGTTCCATCGTAAGGGTCCAGCGGGCAGTAGCGCGGCCCGCTCCCACACTATCCGGTGAGCTTACCTCAGTTTGTGCGACGTCTCATTCGAGACTCAAATGCCCTGAGGCGTGAAGCGTCGATTTTGCACTTCCGTCGGGATGGACGCGCAGGTAAACTTTCAGGGGGATCACCGCGGGGCCGCCTTGGGGGATCCATTTGCACGGTTCTAGATCGTGGCATCGGCGAGAACTGAGGCTATCGAGAGAGCGGTCTGATGTGGCTAGAAAACCTAATACGTAGTGGATTCGTCTCACGAGACCATCTGAGGGAAACATGTCTTGAAAGTTGCTTCTTTCTTGAAATCACACCCCGGCTGCAAGACCCCTGTACGTCTATCTTAGCAAGATGAGACATTGATGAAAGGGAAAATCTCGACATCCATCTGGGTCTGCGTGGTGCAAGGGTTCAATGTTTTGGGACCCTTCCAGATTTCAAGCCACGGCCATTTCCCCTCTGTCAAAAACGGCCCGCTCAGTGCCGTTGTTGCCCCTCAGGGTCCTGGGGTTCTTTGGCTGGTTTTCTGACGTCAACCCGACGTAATTCTCGACCCAGCTGCCCGGGAGGCTTTCAAGAAACTGAAGAACTTGTCATGATGGAGGACTGAGACAATGGCTGGATCGATGACCTCAACTGACGCTAAGCAGGAATCATTGAACCCTCGCATCCCTGGCCTTGCTACAAAGAGGTAATGCCCCGGAAAGTCCCTGCCATGTATGGATCCTTGAATAACCCGATTAGTGAACGAGAATTCGCTCAAGCTACCTGCGCTTTGACGGGAGAATACACTTGCGCATGTGAGTCCGCTGGAACTGCGGTTAAAGGCGAGGCACGTGACCTCGCATCGGCTCTCGACGCGTTGGCTGCAACCTGTCGCGTCACCCATGCAATTCGACTTCAGCTGCCTAACCCACACTTGGATGCGCAGCACCCTTCTAGAGCATCAACTCCTTTGGTCCTAGGAGATACTCTCAGCCCTGACTTTACGGACTCTGCCATTACCAGACCCTAGATGCGGTAGCCGCCCATCATGTCGAAGATCGACAAGCTCTCCATCTCGGGCGTCCGCTCCTTCAGCCCTGCTGTCCGAGAAGCCATCCAGTTCAACACCCCACTGACACTGATCGTGGGATACAACGGCTCCGGAAAGACGACCATTATCGAATGTCTCAAGTATGCTACCACCGGCGAGCTGCCGCCCAACAGCAAGGGCGGGGCTTTCATCCATGATCCCAAGGTGCGATGCCACACTTCCAATGCTGGCTATTTCATCCCTTTAACAGCTCCTAGCTATGTGGTGAAAAAGAGGTCATGGCCCAGGTGAAGCTGCAGTTTCGATCGATTAACGACCGTCAACATGTCGCAACCCGAAGTATACAACTCACCGTCAAGAAAACCGCCCGCTCTCAAAAGACCCTTGACTGCTCCCTCGTTGTCGTCAACAACGGGGAACGCACAACGACCTCGACCCGTCAGGCTCAGCTGGATGAGATGATACCAGAGCGACTTGGTGTTTCGCCTGCGATCCTTGACGCTGTCATCTTCTGTCATCAAGACGAGTCCCTTTGGCCGCTAAGCGAACCTGCCGCATTGAAGAAGCGCTTCGATGAAATTTTTGAGGCCATGAAGTACACCAAGGCCATCGACAATCTCAAGGTGCTCCGGAAGAAGCAGCTCGAGCAACTAGCCAAACTCCAGAACGACGAAGCCCACAACAAGGTCAACAAGGACCGAGGTGACCGAGCCGAAAAGAGAATGAACGCGTTGCAGGAGGATATTGAGGGAGCCAGGGCCAAGTGCGAGTCCATCAGCACTGAGATGGACAATACTCAGGAAATCATCCGGGAAATCCGAGAAACAGCCAACAGTCATTTAGCGATTGTTCAAAACCTCAACACAAAGCGCGAGCAACTTGAGTACCGAGAAGAGGCAGTCAAGGAGCTCAAGGCTACGATAGATGAACTTCCAGAGGATGACTCACGACTGGAAAGTGATCTTGCTCACTACGAAGACCGCATGCAACATCTCCAACAAGAAGCTGATGAAAACAAAACCCAATACAACGATCTGCAAAACGAGCTGGCGCGTTCACGAAAAGAGTTGTCCACCAAGCTCTCTGAGCAAGGCAAGCATCAGTCAGACAAGGACAAGCATGAGCGACAACTCAAGACACGCATGGAAATGATTCAGGAAGCTGCCCAGACCTATGGCTTCTCGGGTTTTGATGGGGATTTGTCTGATCACCAGGTGAAGTCTTTCAATGACCGACTTCAGAAGCTTCTCAATGAGAAGAAGCGAGATTTGGAGCGCCTCCAAAAGGACAACTCGGTCGAACTGGATCGAGCCACTGGTGTCATCACCGAACTTGAGGGTCGCAAGGCCGCCCGAACGCAGGATCGTGTATCTGCTAAACAGCGGACGACTGCCATCGAGAAACGCACAGCCGTGCTCCACAACGAGTCAGCCCTGATTGATGTGGATGAGGGTGCCAAAGCTATCCTGGATGGGCAGATGCAAGACCTCGATAGTAGGTTTCAGACATCTCAGAAGGCCTTTGAGAACGCAGACTGGGACAATCAACTATCGAGCGAAAACGACAAGCTTCATCAGCTCGAGAACGAAAGCGACAAGCTGGGCAGAGAGCTAGTTGAGTGTACTCGTCTCGCCTCAGAGAGAGCTCAACTTGACTACAGGAAAAAGGAACTTGGCGACCGCAAACGCAAGCTTGAGACTCTGACAAGCACATGGAAGACAAAGTTGGACAAGATCATTGGTAGCGATTGGGAGCCAGAATCGCTTGATGCCAAATTTCAGTCAGTTATCAATGATCAGAACAAGATCGTGACGGACGCTCAGAAACGTCGCGACCAGACACGCCAGAAGCAACAGAAAGTGGAATTCAGAATGAGAACCGCAAAGGAATCGCTTGACAGGAAATCAAAGGAGGCCACCAACTGTCAGCAACAGGTCGTCGATGCCCTCCAGACGGTTCGAGACAATGCGATTGTCGAGGATTACACCGAGGAGGTTGAGACAGTAGAGCAGCAGGTGGAAGAACTGAGGAACGACCTGAGTCTCTTTGATGCTCTAGTGGATTACTACAACAAGTGCAAGCGAATGCTTGACTCGAAACGAAAATGTTTGCTCTGTGAGCGTCACTTTGATGACAGCCAAGCTGCAAGCTTGGAGCGTTTGAGCAAGA
The DNA here is from genome assembly GCA_027886205.1 of Fusarium piperis. NCBI lineage: Eukaryota > Fungi > Ascomycota > Sordariomycetes > Hypocreales > Nectriaceae > Fusarium > Fusarium piperis. The sequence continues at coordinate 184,569 of RZGM01000003.1, forward strand.
AGATAGAGAAGAATCTCGACCCCAAGGGCAAGGTCGACACTGAAAAGGACCTGAAGGAGACAGTGGCGAGCCTTGAAAAGCTGCGGTCGGTACGATCATCTTACGACACCTATGAACGGTTGTCAGCTGAGCTCCCGTCCCTTCGCGATGAATGCAAGGCCATTGAGGCCGAATTTGACGCTCTGGAGAGACAACTCGAAGAGCAAACGTCGGCCGTTTCGGCCGAGGAAGAGAAGCAGAAAGACTTGGAAGACATGTCCAAGACAGTCATGAACATTACCCAGACTGTCAAGGATATTGGAGAGTCGGAGACTCAAGTTGATCGCATCATGTCTCAGCAGATGTCGGGCGGTGCAACTCGAAGCCCTGACGAGATCCACGAGCTTCAGGCTGGCGTTTCTGAGCAGATGAGAAGCCTGAAGAACCGCATCTCCAAGTTGACCACAGACCGTCAGCGCATGAAAGATCAGCTGAGCGCACTCGAGCTCGAGAAGAGTGAACTAAGGAACAAGATCAGTCGTGCAGCTGGGCAACTGGACAAGAAGAAGGATCTGCAAACCCAAATCCAGGCTTTGAAGGATGAACTCTCGCACCAGCGAGAGGTGATTCAACGCGCCGATGAAGAATTGGAGAGCATTGAACCCAGCATCAATGAGGCAAGATCCGCCCGGGACGATGTACTTCGACGCGGTCGATCGAAGGAGCAAGTCATCGCTGACGCCCGTGACAATGTTGCCAGTTCCGTCAGCGAGATGAAGATGATGGAGACGGACATCCAAGACTACATCGACCGAGGCGGCCCCTCCAACCTTGCATCTAACCAGCGTGCCATTGCTACGCTTGAAAAGGCGATTGCGAATACTGAAAAGGAGGTGACGGACCTCACAGTTCGCACAAACAAGCTGAAGCAAGACATTGACAACGGAGACCGGAAGAAGAAGAACATTAGGGATAATCTCAACTACCGCAAGAATCTCCGCACAGTCGAGGTCATCCGTGGGGAGATATCCGAGCTAGAAGACCGCAACGCAGACGAAGACTATGAACGTCTTCAGGCCGAGGCTCGTGCGCACGAGGACCACTACAACCGCCTCCTTGCAGAGCGTGGCTCTGTCATGGGAGCCATGAAGACCAAGGACGAGGAGCTCGGAAGGCTGCTCCAGGAATGGGAGATGGACTACAAGGATGCCAAGAGAAAGTATCGAGAGTCGCACATTCGCGTGGAGACTACCAAGGCTGCCATTGAGGATCTTGCGCAGTGCAGTTCGGCCGTTGACAAGGCGGTGATGCAGTTCCACACGATGAAGATGGCTGAAGTGAACCGCATCGCGGGCGAGTTGTGGCAGAGCACATACCAAGGTACCGACATTGACACAATTCTGATTCGTTCAGACAACGAGTCAAACACGGGCAAGCGCAACTACAATTACCGGCTCTGCATGGTCAAGCAGGATACGGAAATGGACATGCGTGGTCGATGCTCAGCTGGTCAAAAGGTTCTCGCGTCCATCATCATCCGTTTAGCGTTGGCTGAGTCGTTCGGCGTCAACTGTGGTCTCATTGCACTGGACGAGCCCACAACCAACCTGGACCGCGACAACATCAAGAGTCTGGCAGAAAGTCTGCACACGATCATCAAGGCGCGTCAGGCCCAGAGCAACTTCCAGCTCATCGTCATCACACACGACGAGGAGTTTTTGCGACATATGAGATGCAGCGATTTCTGCGACAGCTTCTTCCGTGTCAAGCGCGATGAGCGACAGAACAGTGTCATTTCGAGAGAGAGTATCACCAAGATTTTCTAATTAGAGTGGTAGCCAAGTGATGGTCTTGCAAAGGCTCAGGAAGCGAGGAAAAGGCGCTGGTAAATGATTGGCGTTGGGCATGTACAAATACAAATGTCAGATCTACTCAACAATGTCTACACACTGATGATGCTGCTAACTTTCAAGGTATGAAGCTTATGCGAAGCTTCCCGAAAGGAGAACCGGTCAGTTGGTTGTGTGCGTGGCTTGCATTGTCCGACATGTCAGTTGAGACATAACGCATAGGCTGAGAAGGTGTTTGCTGAGGCCTGCCATGTGGGTGGCTGAGACATGGGAAGATGCATGGGTCCAATTCCTGTGATACATGGGAAGATGCCGTGGGGGAAGAGAATGCAGTTATGTCTTTGTACTTGTGGTGTTGAGGCCCAAGTCCAAGATTCATCTCCTCTAACAAAGGTTCATGAGGACTTTTTGGAGAGTTGTAGTGGCTGACCAAGTACCGTACCGTCTCATGCCTGAGGGACCAGGTTCCCATGTCGACAGACACAACCAGCGTCTCATCGGCCAAGTGAGTCATCCCTGTCCATGTTGACCAGATCTAGGTGGTATCTAACTGGATGGATGAGCACCTTGTCGCAAGCTCGGCGATAGGAGATGAAGGAGGCCAGTGTCTATTATGAATCATGACGCGGCGCGAGTCTCAACTACGGGGATGACGTTGAAGAGACCAAGACCAACTCATAAGACGGAACCTAGGGTGGTTCCGAAAGCTCTGATGATCGGAATTACGAGCCCAGCAATAAGTGAAGTGAATGATGGTGCAGACTCCACACCCTCCTCGGTTGAATCTCACTTTGGTTGACGCTTTGAGGGAACTACTGCTCCACCCTCCAAGAGGCCCCAGGCCAAGCTTCATTCGCCGAATTACCTAACGAAACGAGATGGGACTCGACTCGATTGCACCCTGCGAGCCGGGTAGCCGTATTAGGAGTTGACCCCCGGTCCTCGGAGAAGAGGCCATGCCGAAGTCTCTGCAATTGTGTCCCCCCGACTTTCTCGAGCACCAAACAATGCCAACTGGGTTGCTGAATTGGACGAGGTGACAAGACCGTGTGTCGTCGACGATGCAGCAGATACAAGTACGACGGCTAATTCCTCCAAAACACTGACGGACGACAACCAAGCCAAGCAGCGGAGTGCATTGCATTGTTGATTAGCAATCCTCGACGCGGTCTGCGGCGCCTTCCGAACAAGGTCAATTGCAACTACATTGGCGATTCCCAGTTCAATTCATTGACGGAATTTCTTCTTCTTCCGTCTCATCAATCTTAAGACGTCAACTGTCTTGACAATGGCGGCCTCTAAGACAAGTCCAAACCAGAGAATCAGCTCTGAAACTACGCTCGACGACATTGAGCGAGACGGGGCTGCTCCTTCTCCTTCCAACGCAGTTGCAGAACCAGGAGATGGAAATGGAAATGCCCCGACGGCTGCTCCTGCCCCCGAGGCTGGGCGCACCAAACTCGAAAACTTCCTCATCATGTTTGCGCTCGGACTGGCTCTCTTCCTCGCGGCCTTGGATGTCACCATCATCACAACTGCCGTGCCTACGATATCCAACGAATTCAAGTCCAGTCAGGGCTATATCTGGATAGGAAGCGCCTATATACTCGGAAATGCTTCCTTCCTCCCAACTTGGACGAAGCTCTCAGACATCTTTGGGAGAAAGCCAATCATCCTCGTGGCGGCCGTCACCTTCTGGATCGGATCTCTGCTATGCGCCGTGAGCAATGGTATGGCCATGCTCATTGCCTCGCGTGCCATCCAAGGTATTGGCGGAGGTGGCTTGGTGGTGCTTCCCAACATCGCCATCAGCGATCTCTTCTCCATAAGGAACCGAGGCATGTACTTTGGCATCTTGGGCATGGTATGGGCGCTCGCCTCTGCTGTTGGTCCCATCCTCGGCGGTGTCTTCACCAGCCAGGTCAATTGGCGTTGGTGCTTCTACATCAACCTCCCCCTGTCAGCCGTTGCCATTGTCATCCTGATCTTTGTCCTCAAGCTGCACAACCCCCGGACGCCGATGAAGGAGGGTCTCTTGGCTCTCGACTGGCCAGGCAGTTTGCTCATGATCGGCGGCACAATCATGTGGCTGCTAGGAATCGAACTCGGCGGCGTCACTTTCCCCTGGGCATCCGCTACCATCATCTGCCTCCTGATCTTTGGTGTTGTGACCTGTGCCATCTTTCTCGTCTATGAGTGGAAGGTGGCCAAGTTTCCCATTATGCCCCCCTATCTCTTCCACAATCAAAACAGCAACGCCACCTTTGGTCTGGCTTTTACCCACGCCTTTGTCTTCATGTCTGGCAGCTACTGGCTTCCGCTATACTTTCAAGGCGTGCTCGGTGCGTCGTCTCTACTTTCTGGCGTTTATCTGCTGCCCTTTGTGCTCTCCCTGTCGTTCACCTCAGCCGCGGCCGGCATCACCATCAAGAAGACGGGCCGCTACAAGGTAGTCATTGTCTCAGGCTTCTTCGTGACTGTCCTGGGCTTTGGACTGCTCATCAACCTCGAGCCGCGCGCCAACTGGGTCAAGATCATCATCTTCCAGATCATCGCGGGCCTCGGCGTCGGCCCCAACTTCCAGGCGCCCCTGATCGCGCTGCAGACAAACATCGAGCCACGAGACATTGCCGCCGCCACCTCGACCTTCTCACTGATCCGCCAGCTCGGCACCTCGGTGTCGGTTGTCATTGGCGGCGTCATCTTCAACAACGAGATGGAGAGGCAGTACCCCAAGCTCGAGCGGGAGCTGGGCCCCGACCTGGCGAATATGCTGTCGGGCTCCAACGCGGCGGGCAATGTCCAGGTTGTGGGCGAGATGGGCGGCCACGAAGGCCAAGTAGCCAAGACGGCTTATTGGAAGAGTCTGCAGACAATGTACATCGTCTATACATGTTTTGCCGGCCTGGCATTGATCATCAGCATGATGATCAAGCAGGTGAACCTCAGCAAGGAGCATCAGGAGCACAAGACGGGGCTCACGTCGCTGAAGGGGAGGAAGGACGGGAGAAACGATGACGAAAAAGTGACTGACAACTAAGGGGGCGTTTGACATGCTCTTGCATTGGCACAGTCCATCTACAGTTGGATTGCATTCTTGGTATATACGTGCCCTTTTGTTCATGTCTCAAGCGTAGCATTTAGATTGTAATGTAATTAAAAGTTGTTGACTTGATCCAATTTCTTCCTGTGAAGCTCATTTCTCACAATATGTGATGAGACAGGAGGGTAAGCTCTCAGACAACTTGGCTATCTGATATAGACACCAATAGGGTATAGTCACCAGATACCCATCAGCGTCTATTTCTTTCGCTGTCTAGTCAAAGTCTTGGGGTTAGAAGGAACGATAAGCTAGTGATATGAGAAGAGTGCCTCCTAGGATATCCTCCCTTGAGAAACTCGGATAGCCAATATTCCTCTCACGGCTTTTTCTCGGATTGGAAACTACCATGGTCTTTCGTAAATCAAAGTGTATAGTGCCAGCTCAATCCAGATCTATCGCTCAAAACAGCTTCTCCCCCTCCTCGAGCGTCCTCTTCCACTCCTCATAATCAAACCCGAGATCCTCGAGCCTCTTGATCTCGTGCCTCTTGTCCCCCACGGCCCGGCTCGCGAGCTTGATCTTGGGCACCCTCTCCCTCACCCAGCGCTTGTCCAGCCCCCAGTAGGGGGGCCTCTTGCCCTCTCCGTCGTTCTCGAGCCCCAGCTCGGGGGCCTTGGGGGCCGTCTTGCTCAGCTCGTAGAGGCGGTTGATGTAGTCGACGTCCTCTGGGGAGTGCATGAGGTGAATCGCCTTGCCGGAACCCTTCTTTTCGTGCTCATTTTCTATCCAGGCCTCCATTTCCACTGTTGTAGGCGCGCTGAGTCGTCCAGACCAGATACGCGCAGCAACGGCGCTCTGCGCCTCGGCGATGGGGAAAGGTACCACACGTTGGGGAACGCTGAGGAACGCCAGGGTCGGATCAGCCGTGTAGAGGATCTGCTCCCAAAGATGCGCCGCATAGCCTCCGTCGGGGACGACGACGGATGGCTCCAGCGACTTGAGGAAAGGGTACGAGTAGTGAAACCCGGTGCAGAAGATGACGGCGTCAATGTCAGTCTCGACCTGGTCGTTGGCGAAGCGGACGCCGCGCTTCGAGGGGAGGAACTCGACGATCTGGGGCACGTTGGCGGCCCACGACTCCTTGGCTGGAGGTGTCACGGCGGGCTTCTCCTTTTCAGAGATGAAGATGGGATGCTTGGCTACCACCGAGAGCTGGGCGCTCACATCGACACCAGATGCCGAGTTGCCAACAACAATGACTTTCTGTAACGATGTTAGTAAGTACGGGCTGCTAAAATCGAGCATCGTGTTACTCACCTTGTCCTTGTAGTCATCCGGCCGACGGTAGAATTTGGAGTGCGAAATGGCGCCCGGATACGTCTTGTCAAACTCGACAAGCCCAGGAATATCCGGGATGAATGGATCATTGTAATGGCCACTCGCCACTACAACAGCATCAAACTCGTCCTTGGTGGCCTTGTTCGCCTTCAAATCAAGAACCTCAACCTGCCACGGCTTAGATCGATCTGTCCCGGGCTTCTCGATACTCAGAACCTGGGACTGGTACGAGATGTGCGGAGTAATGTCCTCGGCATACTCCTTGAGATACTGCAGCACAGCGCTGTGTCGGGGAAACAGCGATGAGCCCTGGGGGAACTCCTTGTCCGTGTAGTTCATGAGCGAGTGGGGGATGTTGGTCTCGAGCAGGTCGTAGATGGGCGACATGAACTCGACCTGCCCGCCGTCCTTGGGCCAGAGAGCTTGGTCGGGGAGGCTGCTGGGCTGTGTTCTCGGAACAGAGAAGCCATCCTCCCGGGCGAGGGGCGTATAGTTCCAGACACCACCTGGCGTAGCACGTTGTTCAAAGATGTGAACCTTGGAGAATTTCTTCTCTGCAAGTAGATATCTGCGTGGTTTTTATTAGGTCTTGTAGTTCGTAATTGCTCTCGGCAAGACGTACTTGGCCGCTGCAAGACCACTTGGGCCGGCGCCGATGATGGCGATGCGGCGAACTTGAAGTTTTTCTGCCAGAGGCATTAGAAGTCGAGTGAATACCAAGTTCCGCAAATATTCTTCTGAGGGCTAAACCAGTCAGACGCAAAGGATATGGCGTAGATGTGTTGAATACGTGGGACGGAATGAACAAGTAGGTAGGACGGCTGAAGGGTAGGTACTTCGGCCGCAACGCTTCCTAATAAATATCTTGAAACTCAGCCGTCAAGCCCATTCATTCACTTCAAGCACCCGCGTGGTCTCATTTGACCATATGAAATCCACGCCGCCGATGGATCCCGCAAAATAGCCTCATGGGACCCTGTAGTCATGACTTGGAGCCGGTCCGCTCCATCCTCCATCCTCCATCACGGATGGTCTGATTGCCCAATTGGGCCCGATTTCCAATTATGGCAATCCCGTGTCGGGCTCCGCGCGACGCCGACTCCGGACATCGGAGCTCCGCCGCTTCCCCAGCTTCTCCGGTCCTGGTAAATGTTTTAGATCTGGATATTCCTTCAGAAACAAATCTCATATTTCTGGCCTTGTCGTATTCCCATATGCATTAATTCTCACCATTGACAAAGCTAACGCGTTCGCGGCTCGGTCAACTGCCTTTAGTGTCGTAGCGGCTCAAAGTCTGATAACGTCCCCGGGGCTATCACCTCGTGCAAGCACGCAATTCGGTCCACCTTCGTCAACAACGGTCAGGATGGCGCATGCGGCTCCGTGTTGAAGAGGCACCGTCGTCAAATGAGATGCTTGCCTTTTTCTCCTCTTGGGTGCTCGTACTCTCCTGAATGCTGGCAGGTTCCAGCTTCACTACATCTGTCGTCCCTCTATATGACAATTCATTCACCGTCAACTCAGTCTGCTCCTCTTTGCCTCACCAGGGCCACTTACCTCCAAGGCATGACGCTCGCAAGAGCCCCGGTTTCCCGAAATGGCATCTGATATGAAGGCTTCGATCCACCGCTTCCGCCTCCGCAGGGTGTCTCCATCCCCGAGGGATGCCGGTCGGGCCCGGTCCGCTTCACCTCCAGTGTCTCCTGATAAGCGGCTGCAGGATGCACCCCAGCGAGATGCGCAACCTCGCCGACAGGATGGACAGCAGCAGCAACAGCATCAGCCGAGACAGCCTCCACAAACGGGTCGGGGCTCGGGAGGGAGACCCGTGGCTCCGGCCTGTGATCGCTGTCGCAGTTTCAAAAAGAAGTGCAGTCGCACCTATCCCGTGTGCTCTCTCTGCGCAAGCGCCGGCCAGAGATGTTCTTACACTAGCCCTATTGCCAACGCCGAGGCGCAGGCCCACCAGCTTCGCTCGCGTGTGCAATGGCTTAGTCGCTATATCGACGAGAACCTGCTCCCACCAGGTCAGCAGGGTGGGATAGATGCCATCGAAACTGGAGTCGACCTAGGTCCCGTGTTCAGCGGGCAACGGAACGGCGTGGGGCCTTCCACAAACTCGGGCCCAGCATCGTCACCCGTTTCAAGGGCTCCGGGTCCGGCGACCCCTCCGTTGGATACCGCCGGACCTCTACCGTTGATCCGTGGGCGCGACCATCCCATGACCGGACAACAGAGCAGTGACGTGCGAATAGAGGACAGAGATCCAGGCAGCGTCAGAACCACAAGCAGTCATCTCTCATACCAAGCGTCGAGCGATGGTTCTATCACCAGGCGGCGGTTGATCGCTCGGCAAGCCCTTCCTCCCGATATTGCCCCAAGTCGATTCGTGGATGCCTTCTTTCGCCATGTTAACCGAGCGTATCCTTTTGTGGATCAGGTCAAGATACGTCGAGACCTCGAGTCCTTAGGAGATGCCTCTCCTGCGGACCAAGATCCTCCCATGACGTTGCTGTACCTTGTCATGGCCATCGGATGTACGTCTCTAGTACGGGCAGGGCAGATACCGAGCGACACGGCCAAGCGATTTGATGTAGTCTATCCTGACATCATCCAGGGGTGTCTTTGTAATGAGAGCGTCGAGTCGGTACAAATCCTCGTTCTCTTGGGATTATACTCCCTTTTTGATCCCACAGCCACCTCGGCATACTTCATTGTTGGCATCGCTGCTCGTCAGGCTATGGTCATCGGATTGACGCGGCCAGACGACCAACCCCGTACACCGGCCGAGACGGAGCTCAGGCATCGACTATACTGGAGCATATTCGTTCTGGATCGCATGATGGCTGCGTCGCAGGGCCTCCCAGTGGCATTGACAGATGAGCACGCCAGCGTTCCGCTCCCAGGGCTCACGGTGGAGGAGTTTGCGAGTGCGGATAGAGCCGTATATGCTCGGAACCTGCAGACAAGCCGACATGTCATACAACTTCGGCAACTGGAGTATCGGATTCTGCACGCGGTACATCTGCAGCGAACCGCAGAGACTGCAGGTATCTCGTCTTTAGATCGACGCGCAGTGCTCAGCAGCTTGAGGTCAGAGATTGAGGACTGGTACAGCAACGGGTGCCTGATGTCACCAATGGAGGCCGACAACCTACCTATCCACAGCAGTATCACATGGTTAAGCGCACAGTATTACCACTTACTTGTTCTCCTTTACTTCCCCAATCACTTCAACAGTGCTGCCGCGGCGGTGCCTCGGTCAGAACTGCTCGAGTTTGCTCGAAAGCAGCTCCAGGCCAACTCTGCCCTCCTGCAGCAGCGACAGCTACCTCTGAACCGGGTGTCGCTAAGCAGGCTGCTACCCGTATGTCTGGTGTTGATGCACGACTTTGTGGCATCGTACGGCTCAAACGATTGGGGAGCACAAGGACTGGCGCCGTTCGCAGCCAGGGACGAAGTAGCCGTCCTAATCACAATCCTGGAAGCATACCCGAAAGGATGGACGGTAGCACACGAGGCAGCTCGCATCATCCAGCAGTTTGCGGAGGTAATGACAGGACACGGAAGCATGGCGACTGCGTACTTTGGTACACAAACAGTATTCCCGGCGACGGGCAAGGAGAGCGTTGAAGAGCTGGTGAGGCCTTGCATCACGAGCTTCAGGGGGCTATTGCACCAGTTTCTGGGAAAGGCGACATGCTTCCAGGTGATCGAGTATGCTGCCGAAACGAAGGAGGTTGAGAAGATTGGGCAAGTTGGGGTCGCGGCGCAGCAAACCACGACGAATTCGCTGTGGTTGAACGGAACGGAGTCGAACGCCGGGGGCGTGAACGAGGAGGCTGTGCTCGGGTATGGATGGGGTTCCTGGGATCTCGATTTCCTTTGAGCCTTGACTCTGTTGGGATTAGTTGATGTTGATGTGAGGTTGGATTTTATAGATGGATATATGGCGTTTGTGGAAGAGTTGTGGTTTTTAATAACGAGCAGGTTGGTCAATGGAGGCAGGTATGATCGCGCATCCACAGTACCTACCTACCCAATTGCAGATACCACCAGCATCAGGGCAAGCACGGTCAATTCCATATCTAGCGATTTAGTAATTAAAGACAGGGTTTACAGCATCGCTGGTCTCCCGCCGCCACGTCTTGAACCGTTGCTGATCACGATCGCGTGGTGCATTCCAACGGCGAGACAGTCATCTGCATCAAGCAAGGTATCGAATGGCTGAGGCAAAGCTAAAATCGAGGCTCTGCTACCGGGGCTGCTGCCGCATCTGCACTCGGTTGAAAGGGGAAGTGTGCATCAAACAAGGCTAGAATGATACATGTCACAGCATCAAGATCGCTTCAAGTTGCAAAGCCCAGTGACAATCAGTACCTGATCTGACTGGTTGACATCCACGCTCTGGCACCAACTGTGACAACCTAACGGGCAGGCAGGCCGGGATTGAAGATGACGACAACAACGAGAAGCACCACCAGAGCGGGTATTGAGATTGGACGGTAAATGGACATTTACGAGCTGACGTGCATCCGACTGGGGACTCTCTCAATGGCCAGAATTATTTATGGCATACGTAGGTGGATCGCGATAGACGATTACTACAACCTCTCATATCAGGGACACGAGCACCCGAGCAGGGCAGGCAGCTTCGGCCAAGATACAGTAAGCGACTATACTGTATGACCCCAGGCCCAGGAATCAGGGCGAAATCAGGGGATGCCGTCCATGAAGAATCATGAAAATACTGAGGTGCACTGCAGATCATGGGTGGGCAGACAGCTGCCCAGGCTTTCAACACACTCGCCCTCCTCCCCTCCTCAATTTGACTACACTTTCGATTACCTTTTATCTACCCGTGCATCGAGCCCGTTGACGTGGTTGGAATGAGGTGGCTGGCCGCTGACTGTGATAGGGCTGCATGTGAAAGAAGCGAAGAAGCGGTAAATGATAAATCAACCCAGAAGAGCGCTCAACACCAGATGAACCCCCAGCCATCACTTAGTTCTTGTCTGCTGTTTTTAGCACCTTGCTGTATGCACAACAACCGAGGCCTCCTCGCGCTAGCCATCCATCATCGATGGAGGGGAGCTCGACGAGACCCTTTCCCCATTGAAGGGGGGCAGCGTGACGGCATCTTGAGCAGAAGTGGCTGTGACTGGGCGGAGTCCGACGGACATCGCATCCAAGCCCCGTGCTTTGTATCCGCTGTTAGTGAGATCATGTCAGGTTGGTACTCCACACCCATCTGCATGTCAGGCTCGCTCCCCTGTTGCCGAATGCACTAACAGATTGACCGCACCACTTGCACTGCCTCATAACTGCTCCCCAGGGTTGGGCTGGGCATTCTCGTGGGCGATCGCTACAGCCTCTGCAATCTCGAAGCCCGGCAACGGGGGCTCGAATGGCGATATGCAAGCTTGCTATTAATTAGTCCTACAAGGCATCTAGCACTATGCAAGCCCAGTAGCTCCAGATGGCACCGCCCATCGTGGCCGGCAGGTCCCATGCCATGCTCTGCTCTCTCGTGGGATGGGATCCCTCCAAGGCTGATCATGCACACACAGTAACTAGTAGCTCTCCGCCGAGTCTAGAGGCTAGAGACGCAGCATCCCGCGTCTATGCTGTCCCGTTCAGTCAGCCCGACGCCTTGCTGCCGGGTTGGTTCTGCTCGCTGTGTTTTGGGTCCTCGAGACTAGGACGATATCAGGACATGAGCATGCTCGCCGGCTGCGTCATAAGGTCTCAGCAGTGTTCACCAAGCAGTCTCCTACTCTCTCATTTACCTACCGGTCACGGTGCGAGATACGAAAACAGCGCATCCTCAGCAGACCGAGAAATATCAACAAGTCTGAGACAGATTGCACTCGGAAAGGTTGCCAACACCCGGGCGACGTTCATCGAAAATAAGAATCCACTGGGCCCAAACCCACTGGACTGGCAGCCGCTGGAAGCCCGAGCAGAGTCCCGTCCTCCATCACCCACCGTCGAGTTCCCGTCTGGTCCCCGCCCCCCAGGAAAAAACGCCTGGACCCCTGCCACCCCTTACCCTGCCACCCCTGTCTGCCCATCCACTCCATTTCTGGGCTTCCCACCCACTGATCCTGGGCGCTCTCTCTTTTAACTTGGCCTGGCCTGGCCTGTTTCAGCGGCCTCGAACTGGACCTTGCTCTCTGACATTTCTAACGCCTCTCGCCTCTTCTTCTCATTTCTCCCCATCAATCTCAAATCTCATCCCATCCGTCCTATCCTCCCCTGGCCGTTTGCGTCGACAAATCGCCTCATCAGCAACAACATAAACCTCGCAATTGCGTCGCCGTCTCTCGTTTCTCAACCTCTGCCGTCTCGCGACCTTGCTTTTTTCCTTATTTAATTATTGTCCAGGAAGGGGGCTTTATTTACCAACCGCTCCTCCCCGCGTCGGCGCCCGCGTGAGCTTCCATCGCAGACCCTGATCCACGACTGCCCGACCGAATCAACGCGCCCCCGAGTTCTCTTCATCCATCAACATCGTCGTTCATCGACCATCGAAATATCTTGACGACATTCGTCATCTTCTTTCCGACTTGATTCCCGTGACTCCCGGTTGGAGTCGAACATATGCACACCGTGGCTACCCGAGTAGATTCTCGCAGGTCGCTCCTCGGCCCCGAGCACGGCTATGGTTATGGAGGTTACAACCAGCCCTACAGCGACGGAGAGACTCCTCCTCAGCCTATTCCTCAACCCGCCGCCTTCACTCAGCCCAACTTTGGCGACAACTCCGGTGTCGATCCCGCCGTAAACCAAGGCTACGCCTATCGAGAAGGCCTCTCGCCATCTGTTCCTGCCACCAGCACGTTGAATGGCAAGACGGGCTTCCTTACCAGCCGATGGCCTGCCTGTTTCATGACAATTTCTCTTCTCCAGGCCGTGCTGTGTATCTGCTTTGAGGCGTAAGTCTTGCTCTCGACCCCTCACGTGTCAGATTCCCAGAGCCTCGTCACTAACGCTTACTTGCAGGTACATCTTTGGCAAGTTCCAGTTCAATCTCGGTCCTCACGTCAACCTGCCCAGGGTCCAGTCTCAGTACAAGACCATTCCTACTTTCCTAACCCTCTTCATTTTTGGCTTCCTGTACACACTCGTCGTCGTATGGGATGCCCTCCGCCAGAAAAACACTATCCAGGTTATCGGAGTCTGCTTCTCCAACCTGGCCCTCATGGTCTACACTGCCATTCAAGTTGACCAGATTAAGGAAGCTTTCGATATCCTTGGACAGAACAATGCCCTCGAGAGGGGCGTCACTGCCGCTGACCTCTGGGGCGATGTCAAGCCTTACCTGGTTGCCATTCCCGCTATTATCGCCTTGGCGACCGTCGGCATGATGTTCCTCTCCTGGAAGATCTACCAGGAGTACGCTTGGGACATTCTCAAGAACATCGGTGCTGATTACCGCATGAAGAAGCGATTCCTCCACTACCAAGTACGTTCCCTTGACGATTTAGAACACCTCATCTTCAGGTTCGGTATCTAACACAATCCAGATCTACATTGCTCTGCTCAAGTTCGATTTCTTCTTTTTCCTCGGTTTCATCGTTCAGTTTGTCGTCGTTGTCGCAGATAAGAACGACCCCGAGTTCGCTTTGACCATCGTCACCATTCCCATCACCATCGCCATTCTACTCGCCGCTGCCTACTTCACCCGCAAGGAGAACAGGCCTGGCATGGTGTGTGTCATCATTCTTTACCTTGGTGGTCTCAGTTACTTCCTCTTCAAGCTGGTCCGAATCTACCAGCCCGGACACAAGGAAGCTTACGAGGCTGTCCGCCGATCACTTACCGCTTTTGCCGTCATCACTATTCTTCTTATTCTGCTCACAATCGCCAACGCTGTTGTATGCATGTGCAACTTTGGAAAGGGCCTCAAGCCACACCTTCAGTCTCTGTCTCGAAAGCGCAAGGTTGAGGAGAAGCCCGACATCAATTCGATCAACATGCAGGACGTCAAGCCCCAAGCGCCCAGCCGAATGACGATTGACTAATCAACCCATCAACGAGCTATGGCGCCCGAGGCAACAAATGCTTCGAGTGATCATTGTATAAAGACACGAATTTACGAAAGGATACTAAAAATTTCCCTTATATGGCACCGGTCAGACAGGGCAGGCTCGGAACGGACGGTAGCCAAGTGAGAAAGGCGTGAACAGAAGGCGAAGAAATGATATCCCCGGGTTGTGTCTGCAGTTTCCTTTGGTCCTCTTTGTTTTTTTTTTTCTCTCTTGGTTCTAATTTTTCATATGTCAAGACCCAATCATATTAGGCGTTGAACAAATCTTCATTCCTTTGAATGAGTGACCCGGGAGTTTTTGTTTGTCACTTGAAGATAGTTGGATCGTGGAGAATATCCACGATGGGATGGGTGTGTGGAAATGGTGATATCACGGAACGTGGTGATAGCCAGAGCGACCTAGTAGAAAACCCTGCACTTGGTTGTTTAGGAGAGTGAATACATACATACCAAGTAGTTGAATCATGAAAGTGAAACTCGAGGCTTTGCTGTTTCACATGAGGTTTGATGGTTTCGTCATGGTGAAACGTCAGATGTCGTAACTCTTCAACACGGCTCCCACATTACGTGTTTCACAAGTCTGATGTGGTATTGAAACTATAACTAGTCTACTAAGCAGTCGGCAAATCCCAACATTCGCAACGCTATAAACATCAGTGACCAGGGGTCAAGGGGTGGTCCGTTGCGCAAACCCATAATTCATCAACGCCAAGTTCGCCGGTTTGCCCAGAGTAGTGAATAACCATGCCCGAAACGATAAAAGACAAAGCTATGCAGATGAGTAGTATCGAAGAAGAGGATCAGCTATTAGAGCCTGATCTTGGTGGCGTCCTTGATGTGGCCTTCGGTCGGGCAGTAGGGACACTTGTACCGCGCGGCCTTTGTGATGTTTTGTAGAGACTCGCGGCAGATGACGTGACCGCAAGGAAGCATCATGGGCGGATTGTCCTGTGTTGTTTGCTCCTTGCTCACGGGGCAGACAAAGATGGGGTGGTAGATCATGGACTCGGGTAGGGGCGTCTCAAAGGCCAGCTCGTTCTCGGTCGTCCACTCCGTCTTCTTCTCGCGCATGTAGGTCGTGTACTTTATGAGGCGCGGCAGGGCAATGGAGCCAGCTGTGACGGCAACGTAGAGCGGCGATTCGGCAGAGAGGCCGAGCAGGGAGCAAAACTCGCGGGTGAAGGACATGGCCACGTCCTCAAATGCCGAGTCTATCTCAAAGATGTGCTTGTAGGGCGAAGCCGCGAGGTTTGGGGCGTACACCAGAGCGCAGCAGAGCTGTTGGATCTCGCGCAGGTGACGGACCTGGAACCTGGCAAAGTGTTGGCGGGCGTAGGCAAGGGCACCGAGGGGTCCGTTTCGCTCGGCGTCAGCTGGGAGGCCGTTGACCGAGCTGCCCTTGAATAGCCACACGAACTGGAGCTTGCTAAGTTCAAATTCGAGGGTGCTGCCCTTGGCCTCGAGCTGCGGGCTGTTGGCGCGGGCCCAGTCGATGGCTGGGACAAGATTGCGCTCCTTCAACTCTGACAGAATTCTGTACATCTCGGAAAACTTGTTTTGCAGATGTTCCGAGTGCAGATTGCGGATATCATCCTCGGGTTCGTCGTCTTCGTCATCGTTGTCCATATCGTCATCGCCGTCTTCGTCTGTTTGCCGAGGGGAGCGGGATTCGCGATGTGGAGGATGGTCGTGAGCTTCGTTTATGAACGTTGAAGCAACAGAGAATTGTCCCTCTCGGAGGAGATGCATGGCTATGGCTCGGTTGATAAGGCCCGGGTGGTCAGCCATGGCATCGGTCTCCATAGGAAGGTCGCGGTGAGGGAGCGCCTAAGTCGGTCAGCGGCCGTCGCAGCAGCAGCAGCAAGTAGCATTAACCAACCTTGTCAAGGGCCTTTCCAAAGGCTTTCTGTGCTTTTGTGACTTCCTTGAGGTCCTGTGTGATGGATTCGAGTCGGGCCTTGACTGGGTTTTGCAGCATCATCATGGTCATGCCGATGCGATTCGCGTCCGATTCTATCAAGACGTTAGACAGTCCCGAATGATATATGCTCTGGGATGCCAACCTCCGGCAATCTGCTCCCGCGTGGCAGTGAGCAAATCTATGATCTGGTCTACATCATCGATCGCAGCGTTGAGATTGGACTTTCTCATGCGAGCCAGCTCGACCATGAGCGGCGCAAATGGCGAGACGTGATCGCTGTCGGCTCCCGCCATGGCTGTGATATCGGTGGGGTTTCGGCCAGCTGTGGTTGCCGGGTTTTGGATTATTACGGGTGAAGCCTCGAAAATTGGGCTTCTTGTGAGTCGGTGAATTCCAGGGGATTAATCCAAAAGCTTGAGTAACGGTTTGAGCGGAAGAGAAATGGCGCTGCTGTGATCGACGGCCGATGTCGTCTGAGGTCCAAGTGACGGCTCCCACTGACGATGGCGTCGGCCCGCTGCTATCGATAAGGAAGCTTCGGGGCTTTGCTTGTAAGGGGGCTATCTCCACTGTAGCCTTGGCCAATCAGAGTTAACAGAAAACTTTCTAGTTTAAGCAATAGTGACTCTGTCAAATTCATGCGTCGGATTCTTCAAGGCTAGGCTACTCTTGTGCAGCCAAATCATCTATCCCGAGCCATCGTCTCCCTATCATCCACCTGTGTTGAACTGCTTCTCCCTCCATCTCGCTTCCTCAAGGTAGGGTTCTGTACGACCCCAGCTCCGCCAGGGTTCACGTGGGGACAGATGGAATTAGTGCCCCGCAGCTACCTAGCCTAGAAGGTAAGGTACCTAGAGCTAACGCAAGGCCTTCCTGAGCTATTGCATCACATGCAGGCCCTGAACTTGAACACCAACAAAAGGCCTCCAAACAACTCAAGCAACCCCTGGAGACGGCCTCTTTTGCCCGTCTTCTGCCTCGTTCGCCGCGCAGCTGGACGGCGAGAATGTAGCTCGAGACCGCAGCGACTAAACCCCAGGGGTCGATGACGACGCCATGGCCTTCCGATTCCCCTCTCCTCCGGATCCTCGAATCCACCGGCTCGAAGACGAATATCTCGCTCCCGTCACCGCCAAAGGCTCGGTCCAGCGCACCGGACGAGCAAGCCCTTCGGACGGTGCTCTACCTCAGGCCGATGCAAACCCTCATGTTGAGCATGAGAAACCTGCTGAGCCTCCCATTCCCATACTACCTCCCCAACAAGCTCCGCCACGGAAACGCATAGTCTTTGCAGACCCCTTTGCCTTTCGGTGCGTTGGCGTCGCCCCTGGTCCGAATATGCGGCTTTAGTCCTAACAGTTTGATGCGCAGATTTCTCGAAGACGATAGTAATGTCTACGTTGTCGAGCGCCGTGGGATATTGCGCGGTTACGAGTCCTACCTTGTTGAGCAATGGGCGTGCTCGAGAAAATCACCAACCCTCGTCATTGTCACTTACACCGGAGATGAAAAACACTCTGTTGTGGTTGGCGTTCTCTCGGTCCTAGCAGACGAGAGCCTCTGGCCGGCCAAGCTGCGCGCCTACTTCAAGGCAATCCAGGATTCGCATGCGAGACCCAAGGAAACAGCTCTAGGAGAGCTCATGGTGACAAACCTCAGCAGCTTTCCCTCGGCTCTAACTGTTATTCCCATACCCGAGGGCGATATTCGCAAATATCGATCATCATTCATCGTCAACGAGGATCTCAAACGGTTAGGATGCTCGGGGCGGTCAGGTCTTACACTCTCAGACCCGGCCGAGGCGACCCAAACAAAGTTCCTACAACTCTACAAAACCAGCGATCGGGTCGCCGTCAGCCAAGCTGTGATAGAGCTTATCAAGCTCTGTCAAGTTGCATTATACATGTTTGACAAGTTGGGTCACGAGTTTATCGATGGACTGCTGTGCGACAAGACGGAGATGGCAATCAACAATTGGTGGATTGAAGTTGGTGCTGAGCACTACAACTTTGAGCCTACCGATGGCATATTGGGGCCGGCTACTGTGTCAGCTCTTCTCGGCATGTTTATGGGAGCGAGGAACCGCCTTCATTGGTATGGCGCTCCGGTGTCGAAGGACGTTTTCGACCTTGACAGTACCAAACGTGGTATTGGTCATTTCCAAAAATCACAAAAACTTGAAAGAACACGGAGGTTGGACCGTCAAACAATCCTCAAGCTCTACACGGTATCTGCCAAGGCGGCGGCTGGAGAGGGTTGGGGTGTACAAAGAGCGGTCAAATCGACTCTGACAGAAGTCGGAGGTAAAAGGGGCGAGTTTGTCATGGGCATGGTATCAGGCAAAGACAAAGGAGGACTTGCTGATATTGAGACCCTTGACATTGACAGGTTCGTCAGCCTAGCCTACGGCGACAGGCCGAAATGGCTCTGGCATGGCAAGCCTCGAAGGACGCTTGCAGAACTACCAAATCACAGTCCAGAGCTTGGCAATGGGCTACCATGGAAAGATGATGACTCAAGCTCGAACCCAAAACGGGTCTATTCTGCGCCTGCAGAGAGCGAAGCAGAAGTGAGGCGGAATGATGACTCGCCTGGCATCTATTCAGCATTTCCTCCTGGATCCGCTACTAGCATCGGTGAGGGCGCGGGTGACAAAGAAGCGTTGCGGAAGAATATGTTCAAGAGTGTCGCTGGGAAAATGAGCGACGCTCGATCCGGTTTTGGGCGCATCAAAGATGTTGTTGGAGGAGGTCTACGAGGCCACAACAGTCGGCCCTCGGTCTCGACAAGAGACGAGTTTGGAGAGATGAGTGTAGGGAGCTCCAACCATGCGCTCAACACAGCCATGCTTTCCACCACGGCACCCATGCCAGGGGTAGGCAGGGCATTCACTTGGAAGAACAAACCAGAAGAGTATCTGGCTGCGATGAGACGGGGCGACATGGATGCGATTCCAGGTCTGCCCCAAACCTCGCATTTTGCGTCTACTTCGACTGTCGATATCAAGCCTGCCTCGGCTCCGGCTTCCGAGACTCAGAGGCGTGAGCAGGAAGGTGAACTGATTGATATTAGTGCCGAGGTGCGCAAGGATGTGCTCTCTAAAGCGCCCTCAGCTGTTGGATCTCTGGTTGATGAAGCAGACATTCAGGGACCGATTCTAGAAGCAGAACGCAAGGACAGACCCGCACGCGGGGGGCTCACACGACGGCACAGCATCCAGCTACTCAAGTGCGGGTCAGAAAGGATTCTCAATGAGAACCGATGGCCACGCCGAATGTCGTTCAGCGATGCTGAAGAAGCCGTGCTTGGTTGGGATGATATCATTGATATCACCGACACCACGGGCGACTTTGCGAATCTAGAGGCATTCAATGACCTTGCTCAGTTCTTCAGCCGGCAGATGGATGAGATCAAGGAGGGCATCGAGCCGTGGGTGACAGAGAAGCTCAAGGCGGTTGAGCTCCTCGATGATCGCTACGCAAAGGACAAGGATGAGCTCCACGCCCTCTACTACCAGTTGAACGAGGCATGTCAACGGATGCGTATCAGCTCCCACGAACTCCTTGCCGAGGAGCGATCCCATCTGACTGAGGGCTTGAAGGAGGTCGAGGTACTTGTTGCGCGTCTCGACTATGAGATCAATGCTCTCCTGTCAAAGGTGAATGACGTGGAAGATGGCATTGTCACATTTGAGAGGCAGGTGGAGGACATGGAGAAGAAAGCCGAGCACCTCAAGATCCAGCTCGAGACGGAAGGATGGGTACATTGGCTCTTCAGGACGATGACGGGTATTGGAACAGGCCCTGATATTACACGGTCCGCGCCATAATCCAGGCACCGGTATAATTAGTGGTGGCGAGTCACGGAGCGTTGTCATGGGGTTGTGAATTTTCACATGCGTTTTCTGGGCACGGAGTTTTGGGATAGCATCGCATGGAGCCTAGATTATCCATGGAAGGCGTTGATTTAACGACAGATGGCGATACAGACAGACGCACGCCGAGAGCTTGTAGTGGAGGTGTTCTTTTTTCGTTCGGATTGTAGTATGAATCCATATACAGATATTATACAACGACACCTTTGAATTCATCTCATCATCCGGCCGGCATCCGGTTCATGTCGATGCGAGCGCCCCATGACGCAAACCCAAGCATCTAATCATTGAGAAACGGTTCCCAACCATATATTCATACAAGCCATTGTTCTTCCGACGGCGGTTCTTCCCGTTGCGCCCTTCCGATCTATTCGCTTCGTTTGCAAGAGAGGGGGACTATACTGTTCGCTTGTCCCCCCATTCTAATGCTTCTTAAAACATGCCGCCGCCGCCCTGTTGACCGCCGAGGGCCTGACCCTGCTGCTGCATAATCTCGCTGACCTTCATGGACGTGTCGAGGAACTTTGCGGTGCAGCGGTCGAGGCAGACGGACTCGCCCTTGTTGAGCTCGCCCTCGCGGTAGTCGTTGGGGATGCACTTCTTCTGGCACGAGTTCTGGAGACTGCAGAGTAGTTAGCCCGACTGCTGCTCCCTCTGATGCTACAAAGCCCAATTCCACCCAGAAGAGAGGGGTTGTGTTTACCGGTTGTAGGTGTCGGCCATCATGCGCATCTCGCTCTCCACGGCAGCAATCTTTTGCTCCGAGGTAGGCTGAGGACGACCCATTCCGAGGAAGCTCATCTTGGCGGTGTTTGAAGAGGAGGTGCTTGGCTTGAAAAGGGAGTGGTGATGTATCGAGTGCAGTGGTGGACGTCGTTGCGGTTTCGGCTTTGGCGATGCTTTTTGCCTTGGTCAAAGGGAAAATTTGGGCTTATCGCTGATTACGTGAGGTGCGCTTATCGATTGCCGCGTGTATGTCATAGGCCCGTAGGGTTGGCCAATGAGGGGTTGAGCTTCGGTCATTGACAGGTACCTGGGTGAGAGTCATGGGTGCAAGAAGCAATCATGTTGCAGTTTTGATGGTAAGGAATAAATTTTTTCCACTAGTGTGGTCGATGGATGGCATTGTGCTATTCAAAATGAACTGTTCAAAGTCGATGCTCATTGAATCAGCACTGAACTCCTCTTCCTAGGTATCCTCACCTACCCTACAGATGGACTCGCAATTCTTCATCTTCCTTCATTTCTTAACAGTTTACCACAGTTCCAATAATTCATACTTAGTTTCAAGACATGTTTAGAGCTCCTGGAAATTTCCTTGACCTATAAGGTTAAATCTCTTTGTTGGGGGGTTATATGCTAAGGTATTGCCACAAGCATAAAAACCAAGGCAATCCAAGCACCGCCTCCCATACCCAACAACAATACATTCACAACACATAGAAAGCATCACTATCCAATCAAGAAATGTAATCCAAATGTTGCAGAAGCTCATGCGGTTTTCCAGAAAACCGTCGCTATTTGCCATTCAAATGTGACTGTATGCTAGGTAATCTAATTCTTGAAGGTAATGGTCTTGGACCTTGTCCACTCCTCGAGACCAAATGAACCACCAAAGCGACCGTGTCCACTAGCCTTGGCTCCTCCGTGAGGGAGAGCACTCTCGTCATGGACCGTCATGTTGTTAATATGAACTGCTCCAGTCTCAATCTCTCGTGCAATGCGGAGACCCCTGGCGAGATCGGTAGTGAAGACCGACGACGACAAGCCATACTCTGTGTCATTGGCGAGCTTGATCGCCTCCTCCTCAGTCTCAATAGCAATCAGAGACACAGTAGGACCGAATGACTCAGATTGGTAGATGTCCATCTCTGCTGTAACATCACGGATAACGATGGGCCTCATGCGGTACTTGCTCGTCTCCTCAACGTCCAGATTTCCATGGACCAGAGTGGCACCCTTGGAGACAGCATCCTTGACAAGGGCCTTGTTCCTTTCCACTCCCGCGGTGCTGACGAGGGTGGGCGCATCGCCCTTGGAGGAGAAAACTTGCTCGATAGCAGCCGAAAGCTTCTTCTCGAACTCTGCCAGGATGTTCTTGTGCACCAAGATTCTCTCGGTCGACATACAGATCTGACCTGAGTTCATGAAAGACCCAAGGGCATTCTGAAAGGCGGCAAGGTCGAGGTCTGCATCCTCCCACACAATGGATGGGGCCTTGCCACCCAACTCCAACACAACGGGCTTCAGGTTTTCACCTGCCAGCTTGCCAACGATGTGACCGACAGGAGTACTTCCTGTAAAGTTGATCTTCTTCACATGTGGGTTCTTGATCAATGCTGAAGTCACAGACGCGGCATTGGCTCGCTCGTGGAAGATGACGTTCAGCACGCCCTCGGGCAGACCTGCCTCCCTAAAGACATCGCCAATTGCCCACAAGGTCCGGGGCGAAAGCTCACTGCCCTTGAACACAACAGTGTTTCCAGCAGCAATGGGGAAGATGACAGCTCTTGAGCCAAGGATGAAAGGGGCGTTCCTGGACGTATTAGCATGAGAACAAGACGCCCAAGAGTGATAACTTACCATGGAGAAATAGCCAAGACAACGCCAAAAGGCTCCTGCAGGATAAGAGCGTGGGTGTTGGGGTCGGCTAACTGAGGAATTGAACCCTGTATTGTGCCTACGCGGCCAGCGACCTCCTTGATATGTTGGATAGCAGTGCTGATGTCAAAGTCGGCCCAGGTAGCATCACTGCCAGTCTCTCCCATCGAGTACCCGCGCAACTCGTCACGCCGCTTGTCCAAGATTTCCGCAGCCTTGAGAAGTACGTCACGTCTCTGATAGGGAGTAGCATTTCGCCATGTCTTGAAAGCCTCGGCGGCAGCGTCTACTGCGGCGTCGGCATCCTTGACGTCAGCGCTATAGTAGCGATGGATGACTTTGCTATTAGCGGGCGAGACGATGTCAAAAGCATGTTCCGAGGTCTGGTCCTTGCCATTGATGATGAGAGGGACAGTGTAGGTCTCTGCAGCCGATCCGTTCGACATGATGGAGGTGATGGAACAAATATTGTATGTTGGAAACCAGAAGATGAAGAAGCTTGTTTGTATCAACAACTCAACCGAGAGGCAATCGGCGGGCGACAAGCTCCCTTTAAGTAGCCGTGCGAGGGCAGACTTGGCCAGTCGGATGGTGTTTCATTCCGCGTTATCCCTCCTTGCAAGCATAGTATAGTATAGCCTAGCCTACCCCAACCCCGCATGTGGATGCATGCACATCGGGTTGTGGAGGGATCATGGACGTACGTGGTGTTTGCGCAGCCTAGGTGACGGCAAGTGTCCTCGGCACGTCCATCGGGATCAGCTATTAGCGGGCAGCTCATTTGACGTGCTTGTTCCATGGGTACGCTTCCTAGCGCGAAATAAACCAGCACCAAAATACCTCTAAAGTCAAGACTGGATAGGAGCCTCACTCAGGGACCCATTGGGACGGGCACGGTTGTTGACCTGTGTTTCTTGCTGTTTCAACTTGGAAGATCATCATTGTGCTTCGAGCCAGGATCTCAGAGAATCAGTTGTGAATTGGAGGCAAGATATTGTGACAAAGCAGAGGGCCATGTCTGTAAACAGCTCATATGCACTTCGCAAGTGGTAGTTGCGAATCGGGCATGGCTCAACCTAGGAAGATCAATGCCCAGGCTAGGAGGGCATCACGGACGTTGCATCGCCGCCGGGTCCAGGAATGGCTGAGAGACGGCGGCAGTGCGGATCTGAACAATTTCTGAGGAATTCAGCGTTAGAGAAGCTCAGTCGAGCAAATAATGTCAACTCGGGTGCATGAACACTCACCGACGACTGGGATCGATCCTGGAAGTGTAAAGTGGACCTCGGACTTGAGCCGTGGAGAGTGCACCGCTTGGCCAGGACGCGGAGGCGCAGGTTTGAGCAGCCTTGGGGTAGGGGTGCGTGGCTTGCCAGATTCTGGCATGATTACGAGCTGTATTGCGAGCTGTACTGCCTAGTTGAATGCCTCTTCTTACAGCCGAAGGATGTCAGCTGGCTGCAAGGAGCTTTGTGGAAGAGATGGAGTTGATGGAGCAGTATCCGTATCTTGAGAATGGGACTCGGTTTCTGGAGTTGAAGGTGGAGAGCGCGCCCACCAACAGCACAACCAAACAATCTCCTAAGATCCATGGAATCCACCAGGTCAGTTCATAGATATGGGTTTCGTTGTATTGGAGCGCAGTGAATACCGGTTTCAGAAGTTCGCTTCTCACACACCACCCATAGACATCGGAGACGCTCTTGAACAGGCAAGAAAGATGCGACAAGTATCAGCACTAATAGGAAACGGAGCTGTTCGTTTAACGAGGGCGGGACTCGGCTATTCATGCAGTGACAGCGTTGTACCTTGGTGGACGTAATTGACGGGGAGACGAGGTTGCTATTTTTGAGCTGGAGGGTTGAAAGGAGGATGTTGATATGAATGATGCAGTGAAACTGTTTTGGACCGTTGAGGCTGCTTACATACATGGTCTCGTGTTGTCTCAGAAGAGGCGCCTTCCCTATCTACAACGGTGGGGTCACGGGGTTCGTACAGAGAGAGGGCCTCATCTTTCTATCTACATGCTATGTAGGGCATGCCGCTTGATGGTAATTGGGAGATGCTGTCTGGTTAGGACATGATCCGAGACCTTTTCCCCCATGCCACGCCAGGTTGTCTTTGAGCGAGACTGAGACTGGCTGGCTCCACTATGGATGGGGAGATGCACCTCGTGCATGGCCCTGGGGTACCTAGGAAGCATCCTACTTGCTACTCGGTATGTATGCATGTCCTCATCCAATATCTCGGTCTGAATAGCTTCTTGGAATTGCGCTCTTGTGTGCTTTTTTCAACAGAGTTTTGCTGTTTCCCAACTGGGATGATAACCTTCCTTCCCTGGTCAAGAGAGGGTCGGAGGAAATGTCAGCCACGTGACTCAGTTGCATCTCCCCACCAATCAGATAACGCAATTTTCCTGCGGTGGCACCTTCTTTGCAATGAATTTTTCTAATCCCCCGCCCGAGCCTAGGTCGCACAGAGGTCGCCTCAGAAGGAAAAGTTGGCTCAGAGGGTACCGTGACAGTACCTCCCATCCATGGAAGGCAAAAAATCCAAGGCCTCCTGACTTGAGTTTTGCAGTCCACTAACTCAATTAGCCACTCGAGCCACAGAAGGGGGGGCCACGGGGGGTCTCAGTACCGCCTTTTTTCGCAAACCAGCGAAAAGCAATCTTCTCCCAAACAAAACAATCCATCCGACAACCGCTCCCCGGGCGCCCCTCTCCTCCGTAGTCGGCCTTTGTCCGCGCGCATTGTCTTTGCCAACACACAACGCGCCCACCCAGCGCCGCGACTCCAACAGCGACACCGGCCGTCCATACGTCTCCGCCCTCCTCTCCGATCCTCCGTCCGGGTCTGTGTCTGTGCCTCGGTGCGGCAGGCACAACGCATCCATATCCATCGCCGTCGCCGGGCCTCTGCTCGCTGCCTGAATGGACGGCCCGTCCATCATGGCCGCCGGTGGGGCGGCATCCATGAGCCCGACCAGCCCCGTCAGCTCCCGCCATGGCCATGGTAATAGCAACGGCGCCAACAAGCGCAAGAGGAGCAGCATGGCTGGGTTGGAGAGCAGTCCTGGTAGTAATCTCGACGACCATGATGCTGATCACGAGAAGAAGCGCCAGCCCGGCGTGAAGCGGGCGTGCAACGAATGCCGTCAGCAAAAGGTGAGTCTATCGCCAACCATCACGGCGCATCCCCCCAGAAACTGACCAGATGACTCAATCGCAATAGCTGCGCTGCGATGTCGTGCAGGAGCCATTCCAAAGTTGTTCCAGGTGTAACCGCCTCAAGCTCGATTGCAAGATCGAGTCCAACTTTAAGCGCATCGGCAAACGCTCCAAGCACGCCGAGATGGAGAAGGAGATTGATCGCCTCCGCCGCAACATTGCTCGCGCAAAGTCTCAAGGCTTTGTCCCTGACGACGACGACGATATCAACTCTCCCATCGCGCCGAGTAATCCGACATACACTCATACGCACACCCGGAACCCGTCTCTGATGGGCTCTGACGAGGCCGTATCGTCTCTGCTACACCTCAAGCGGGGAGGCAACTACAACGTGCCTCGATATACTCACGAGTTGGAGAATGTTCAATTGACTGAAGAGAACGTCAACAATCTCTTCAACGAATTCTTCGCCTTCTATCATCCTTTCCTGCCCTTTCTCAACCCACAGCAGGCCCCCGACCTCTACTATCAGCAACACCCGCTGCTCTTCTGGTCCATCGTCTCGGTTGCAGCCCGACGCTTCAGTCCGCCAAACGTGCCCAACCTGCTCAACAATCTCTCGGGGCCCCTGACACGCTTCCTGTGGTCGACGATTGGGGAGGTGCCAAGCAACTACTATGTGGTCAAGGGCATGTGCCTGTTGTGCACCTGGCCACTGCCAACAAGTACGACGTCGTCCGACCCAACACATATCCTTTGTGGTGTCATGATGAAGACGGCGACCGGAATAGGGCTTCACCGGCCCAACCACATTCAAGACTTTTCCAGAGTGTCAGTGGAGTTGAATAAGGAGCAACTGAGCGACCGTGTGACAACATGGGCCGTCTGCAACATCGTTGCGCAATCGGTCGGAACGGGATACGGCCAACCAGCATCGACACTTTACGACTGGACCTTGGCGCTGAGGCCGGGAGATGACAGTGCCTTCCAACTCTCACGGGAGCTCGAGGCCAGACTGCAGATTGAGAGGTTCTGCGACAAGGTCTCCAAGGAGATGTATAGCAACGCAAGCGATCCGCGGGGGGTTGCCGGTGATGAGCACCGTGCTATGCTCATGCGCGTCTATCGCCGGGACTATGCAGAATTGCACGCCTCGATTCTGTCTCAGGAGCTGGGGCCCATCATCAACCTGCATCTGAGGGCCGGAGCTCTTCACATGCGTCTGGCGGGCTTCTTCGATTCTAGCAAGACGCCGGGCTACATGGACGATCTGATGGGTCTCTGGCGAGCCACAACCAGCTTCCTCGACGATGTCTTGGAGATTGACAAGGTGACGAGCCCCAGAGAGACGATGGGGGGTACGGTTCTCCTCCACTGCAGCAACTACATTGGACAGATGATGGTTGCGGCGGGCTTTGCGCTTCTCAAGCTCATGAGGTCGTTCTTTGCAAAGACTATTGATTTCCAACGAGGACGAAGCCTCTTCCACCAGACGATCCGAGCAATCCGGGCGACCAGCGTGGTCAATAACGATCTGCAATGGCGGCTGGCAGAGCTGATGGTGCAGATGTGGAACGGAGCTCGACTAGACGCCAACCAGCAGTCGTTCAACAGCAACGACGACTCACCGATCCAGATGGACGACAGCCTCCAGCTCAAGGTACGATGCCGGCACAGCATGAGCCTGGTGTTTGACTCTGTCTGGCGGTGGAGGGAAGACTTCCAGGCAATGGGGCGAGGTACTATCGATGGTAGGTGGATGACTTCCCTATCCCTTCTTGTTCTGTTATGAGTGAAAGAGAGCAACATGTCGTTATTTGTCTTGTGCATGCAATCACTGCCGCAAGATGCTGACACGGACAGTAGCAGCCAAGCAACCGACAAATCCAGATTCGGCTAATGAGTCTTCAGCATCTTCAACACACATGGACAGCACCTTGGTACCGTCACACACGCTGCCCCCCTCGAGCCTGCTCAACACCAACGGGTCCCTGACTCCCGGGGCGACTGGGGCTGGGCTGTCTGCAGCGTCGTCGGCCCAGAACAGCATGATGGGCCTGGCGTACGACAACACCAACTACGACTTCTTCGACCCCCAGCACTGGATGTTGGATGGTCTCCTTGACTTTAACTACTCGTTCGTCCCTCCCCTGGAAGGTGCATAGGGGCCCCAACCCCAGGGAGTCTAGGCCGTGACAGTATCGAGACCACCTGAACAGCATCAAGACGAAGCTGAGCCCGTTTTCTTGTTTGGTTTCATGTACTCCTTTTTTTTTCTTGTCTCTTGTGTTCTTTTTTTATTTTTTGTTCGTCCGTGACTTGGTGAGACTGTTCAGTTCAGCGAGGGACTCATCATCAGCTCCCCCTTGTCGAAGTTGTTGCTTTCTATCGGAAATGGGATGGAGGTTTTATCAGGTGACATGCGAGGGATGGGAGAGAGATATCAAGAAGAGGACCGGACCGCAAGAGAAGAAAGTGAAAAGGGCAAAAGACTACAGTCCACGTGTGTATGCAGCATGACGAAACGCGAAAGAGAAAAAAAATGTTTAATTATGGCCGAGCTGAACTGGCGTCATGTCATGTTGATCGTGTTTCACAAGCCTCTTTTCCCAAGCCTCACATCATGATCCATATCGCATCATGGGGAACTTTTGCGTGCACGCACAAGAGAAGGATTCTGAGGCTTGGGGTTGCCGCAGCATCTCTTGTCTTCCAAAATGAGAAAAGGGGCCAGAGAACAAGGGGAGGCCCTCCATCTCTATCTCGCTCTTCCCACAGCCTCGGGTCGGAACACGAAGTCGTAGGGCGAGACTGTTTATTTTCGAGATGACGCAGGCAAACGGAGTCAATATACGCCCCCCCCCCCCTTGCCTTGCTCCCCTCCATTGTCAAACGGAGACGCGGGGATAAGTCGTCGGCCGACGGATTAGATTAGACCAGGTTATTGACATGGATGGGCTTTTCCGTCCGTAGGGGCACGCACCGCTACAAGGTCCTGGTGAAATGGAACCCGTCTAGAGATGATGGAGTAAGTAGAGGAAACACAGTCCAGTCCAACGAGGGCAATGATGAAGGTTTCACACATATTTCCGCCTCGTGTCTTTTTACCATCTTCAACTCTAGGGCCAACGGTTTCCGTCATCCAGGTACGATAGGTAGCCAGAGAACACAGGGGAAAGAGAAGGATCAGTGGCATGTCATGTCAGTGTAGTATTCCGCAACCCAGAGCCCCGGTCATGGGCGCCCGCTGGATGCAGTTCCAAACGGTCGCATTCATCACCATTGTCGACCTAGCGTCTTTCTTCTCTCACTGACGTCCGTCCTGTAATACTCCCCTCTTGATTATACGGAGGAATGGAATGGTGGTTTTTGTTCCTTCAGCTGACAAGCTTGGCCTGAACCATTGGCTGGGCTTTGGAGAAAAGGAGCAAGGGGGAGTTGCGCCACAGCCGCTGTTCAAAGAAAAGGAAGGACATGACATGACGCCCGGCTTCTGGAAGGATTTCTGGATCCCGGTAGGCGATGTTCAATGACCTTGCGTGTCCCCCTGGCTAAGATATGCGAGGGGGGGGAGAAGAGAGGGACAGACGTTAGTGGCTTGATGTGAGGAATGTGATGGAGGGTTACAGTCGACACCCAAATAAGAGGCGACTACCTTTCAGCTGGAAGAGGAGAAAGAGAACAAAGAAGGAGAGAGGCAAACATGGAGGAGGCGTTTTTCTCCTTCATTGTTCAAGAGACTCGGCGAGGGCCGTGCCGAGGATACAGTTCAATTGTTGCCTCTTTTCGGTCCAGCATGATGAAATTCAACCTCGCCTGCATGGAAGAAACAAATATATGGGGACTCGGTAGATGTTGCAGGCAAACAAAAATGCCCTGCCGTAGATATCACATGCGACCGTTTTTCGAGGCCTTTTGCCCCCCCCCGGAAGGCGGTGACTTGGTCGTGCAACTCGGGGCCTCTCGAGAGGCGGCCATCGCGGGCCTCCCGCGGTAGTAGACAAACCAGATCTAGAGAATAAGCGCCCGAGACGAACGACATGACTCTCGACAAAAGGTCAAGAGGGATGACCGGGTCTTTGGCGATGGCGATGGCAAGGCATTTCTGGCGGGCTGTGCTGTTGGAGAAAGAGAGCATCTTGATACACATCCATTGCCATGCCATTCCACTGGGCTATGCTGGCTGGCAGTTGGCTGTGGTACCGGGGTCCAATACCGCATCTCCAGCTGGACGGAAGGATCAGGCACAACCTTGCTCCAACACGGAGCCGAGGCCGGAGACAGAAGCAACAGAGAACATGCTCTACCAGTAGGGCTGGCCTCTCTCTGTCTCTGTCTGATGCTGTTGCTCGTGGGCAAAGAAACAGACCCAACACCGCACGCCCCCCCTTAGCTCTCAGGGCATCGTCGATTTGTGAAACTCGCCCATCGATCTGCGCCCAGGATAAGCCCTACAGCCCCCCCTCCCCCCTCCTCATGGCCCCCTCCCCTTTGATGGGCACCATACGTACGTTGCAGCAGGCAGGTTCCAGTTCGTTTCTCCCTTTCATCAAGAGAAAGACTCGGCGCGCCGTTGCACGGCACTCCACAAGTACCGGCAAAGGATCTCTCTCAAGGTCCGCTTGTGATGCGTGTCGTCGAAGGAACACATGGCGTGAGATTTCCGGCAGTTTCTTCCTTCGTACGAGGGTAGGGGGGGAATCCTCTAATCTCGGCCTTGTCTGCTTTTGTGCAGATACGACTATGGTGCAAGAAACCCTAGAAACCTTAAGTTGTCGATAGACTATCCATCCCATCGTCTCTCCTCTGCTGCTATTTCGATGTTGACAATAGAACAGCACGCGAGAAGGCGGGCGGCGATTTCAGGCATGTCCTGTGCCCTTGGAGAGGCCAACACCATTCCTTGGATCGTCAGGCTGTCCCGTGTCTCTCTCTGCTGAGGGGTCTGATCATCAAACAAAAACTGGCCCACGATGGGCCCCAGCTTAGACATAGACAATCCCGGGAAACTGGAAGTTTGCCACCTTTCATTAGAGACAGGACCTACCTGACAGACCTAGGCAGAAACACACGTATAATGAGCAAGATTCGATTCCTTCCTCTGATGCTGCGGAAATTCGGATCTGATCGTCATTGGCCTGGGTCTGGGTCTGGCGCTGATGGACAGAGATCTCCCCGGGAGAGCTTATCCACCCCCCCTGCACATGTACTTGCAACATGTCCCCCCTCAAGGACCTGATTTCTCCGTAGTTTTCTTGGAATTGGAATCTCAGAGCCCGGCAAATGATGCCGTCACCATGAGCCCACATCCGAGACCGCCAAATATGACCGACTCGGTCAGGGCAACCGGATCTGTTCTGTTGATGGGTGAATATCCCATCCTATTTTCTCTCGTCAGATCTTTAAGTCTCAACGTGTAGCCAACTGGGTGCCTCGACACAGATTCAGTAAATCCACAAAGCAGGGTAAATTGCTGAATCGGTAGCCAAGCTGCGACACTGGGACCTTGAATAAACTCCACCAAGATGGGCAAATTTGAGAGTGAGCTATCCATCTCCATCCCCTCTCCGCCGGAGAAGCTCGAAAAGAACACCCCCAAGGTGGCAGCCGTGCGAGGCTAGGCTAGGTACCTAATTATTGGTGCCATGGCTTGAGAACGAACGGATACCATCTCGTCAAGTAACAGCCGCTCATTGGGTAGAATCGTTTGCGGTTTTTCTTCTTTGTGCTGGTGAAGGACGCCAAAGAAAGCAAACAAACAAAGAAAGACGGGACGACAGATGGCTCGGTTCCTGCAAGACAAAGAAAGAGATGCAGCCGTTGCAGGCATTGACCGGGTGATGCAGAGTCATCGCAGTGCAAGCTCTGATGGGCCTAGTCTCTGTCCTGTCCTGTCCTTCGCGCTTCCAAGAGAAGACAAAAGAAAATGAACCGGCGGCTGCCGCTGTATGTAACCCTCGCTCGCTCGCTCGCGGCAATTCATGGTCCCTGAGGCTTGGACTCAGGCTCAGACTCAGGGACTAGTAATAGCTGACTGAGAGTCGCACTCGCACCTCGCGACAGAGTTATTCGCCCGGCGAGTCCGAAAAGATGTGACCTTGGCAAGAGTACAGAGTCATTGGACCTTGTTAGTGGCTTGAGATCCCAAGTCATAATCGACAGGGGATAGCAGCACGTCCGCAATGACAGACATGCAATACTCCGGGTGCGCTGCGCGAGAGCTTGCTTGCTTGCGCCTTATGACGCCTGGCAGCTGAAGCTCAAGCCGAGTCAAGTCCATTGTTGGAAACAATAGGGAGCCACAATAAGCTGTCGGCTTGGCAGAGTCACCGGCTGGTGTTTGCTCCTATTCATTCCCCAATCAGGCAATCGCCGCTTGACTCGAGATTCAAGTGTCGGTCGCCAACTTGTCTCTTCATTCATTGATGCGGGGGGCTGTGCTGTGCTGTGCTGTGCTGTTTCTGCTACTCGCTGTCCATGATGAACAGGCACAGGCACGGGAATGTTACTGTAAGTAGGGCGTGGGTTGGCAGCCGTTTGAACCAGACCAGGGACATGCTTTTGCCTCGACATGAATGGACCGACACCCCGCGAGATTGGCTTCTGACGAGGGAGTTCCTTGAAAGATGATCGACCGATAGATGATGGCAGAGGAAGAGGGGGACCCTCCAGAACCACACCCCCCTCTAGGGCCCCCTCCCCTGGTGGCTACGCTACCTCAGCCCAGTAGACTTCTCTGCAAAAGAGCCACAGTCGAACGGCAAAGGGAAGGAAGACAGACAAGGGAAAAAACCGTCTTCTGTCAGGGCCCTGGTGAATGAAATGTGGAGTTGTCTCCAGAGCAAGGGAGATCCCGGCATCAACCATGCCACGGCGGGGCCAACCTTGACAGAAACGGGGCCGCAGCGTTTCTTTGAAGCCTCAGCACGGATCGGCAATTTCGCGACCCTAACGCCGCCGCCGCCGCTGCTGGGCTTGGGCTCGGCCACTTGCCGCGTCCGTCAATATCAGATCTGCCACCACAAGTTAGTATCACGAAAACCATCACTAGACGCCCAAAACCTCGGCCTTGAGACGCTGCACATGCTGCTCCCTCTCGATCCATGCGTCAAGGGGGCGCGGGCATCTCGCTTCGATTCGATCGCCAGGTTCTGCTGCCGGCAACATACGAGCAAGTGACATCCGGATAAACCAACAGCTGGATCCGACCCAGAGGTTTGGTACCGCCCAATTTGCATGAAGCACCCCGAATGACTCGGCGGTGCCTGCGAGGGGAGTGTGGGAAGCATGCCAGAGGGATGGGGCTCGGGGACATATACGAACCGTTAGGTTGAAATCTGAGACGTCAAAGCCGCGCTTGGGCATGCACATGGGCTACTGTAGACGCGGTGAGCCTCTGGCCTCGGACCTGGGAGGGATATCGTGGTTTGCTATTGACAGCATGTCTGGTATGGCTTTCCTGGTGGAGGGGGAGATCATGAGGCATGGGACTGTCGCGACAAGGGCGCTTAGACATGAATCGACGAGTTAGATGCGCCTCGTCAGACCCGTGAAATTCAAAATCCCCCGCAAAACTTTCCCATCGGGGTAAAACTCTGCCCATATCCAATGTCCCGGCATTTGGGATTTAGATGAATAACAGTGAAACAGGAAACAAAATCAAGCAGGATGACTGCCATGCCAACGCCGCCACGTCCAAGCAGGGTCGTCCTTGGTTGACGCGGTCCGACAGCAGAGCTGTTGGAGATGCAGATGGGTATGTCTTTCTTTAGATATGCCAGGGTCGGGATGTGGGAGACAATGGGAACAGAGCAAAGCCTCGCAAGGCCAGGACCCGTGGGACGAGGTCAGCATCCCAAGGCGAAGCACTCCTTCTACTCACTGCCTTGGCCGCACCATCAGTGAGTGACATGGCACTCGAAAACAAGATCGAACCGCATGACCGTGACGGGCAAGGCTGTGCGTCTCTGAGGTGGGATCCGCGGGTAGAG
Source organism: Fusarium piperis (assembly GCA_027886205.1). Classification (NCBI taxonomy): domain Eukaryota; kingdom Fungi; phylum Ascomycota; class Sordariomycetes; order Hypocreales; family Nectriaceae; genus Fusarium; species Fusarium piperis. Next base: position 218,388 of record RZGM01000003.1, read on the forward strand.
GGCAAGGGGTCTACAGGAACCCTCAGCCAAACCCCAGATCTGGCGGCAGCGGGAGCGGCGGCGGCGTTGTGTTGGCAGCATTAGCAGACGGGCTATAGCAGTAGATCGAGCAGATAAGCAAGCAATCAAGCTCGAGGCAGGTAATCAGCCGTCCAGGGGTGTCAGCATGATCTGTCCGTGTGTCGTGCCCAACAAGCAAACCGGCACTTACGGGCCAGGCTGATCCGATCGGGGGACGAATGCTCCGAATGGTGATGCTCGAGGAACAGGAGATGCACTGTCAAGGCCGTCGACAGACACATACCGAGAATACGTGGGCATTGCAGCCGACGAGAGAAGCATCCGAGGTATCGGTACTGCAAGCCGACTCTGAAGAATCAGTGACGGATTGGTCTGTGGTGGTGGTGGTGGTGATGCTAGAAAGGGCCTTCAAGCTAAAGAATTGGGGGGCGTGTGGAGATGATGCGACTAGACGTTGTGGGCGTGTCCACTGAGGGGAAGGTGCAATGATGAATGATGGATGTGGGTGTGCGCTGGCAGTCGCAGTCGCAGTCGCAGTCGCAGTCAGTGGCAGTGGGCAGCAGCAGTGGACGTTCGCTTACTGCCCAGCCGCTGCCCAATGGCGGCCCTCTTCACGGCGCCTAGACGCGCGCGTAACCATACCTCTTCTGGAAAGGCGCAGTTGCCGGAGTCTACGCCCATTGGTCGCCGCTAATCGTCGGGCGGGGAGGGAGGGAAGGAGACGACGAGCAGAGGAGGGGTGGTCGCATCTCCGCCGACCGGCCATCACAAGAGGAGGCCCACGCTCAGCCAGGAGCTCCCTTGCTCGGGCTATTCCAGTTGGGGAAAAGGAGTGGTTTCTACCCCTGCTAGCGCGATCCCGACAGTTTGGTACGCTAAGCTTCGTGGTGGGACCGCCAAGCTCCGGATCCGTGCCCTGAATGGCCGGGACTGGGGCCGCATTTCTTGGCCCGGTACGTATCGCCCGTAGCGGCGCCGTAGCCTGTGCCGGACTGGCTCTCCTCCGATACCCCTGTCACCTCCAGCACCGTCATGGGTTGGTTATTGCGCAGGTGGAGATGGAGCTGGTATTAGTCGTGCCTTTGTGAGCCATTCTCGCTGTCATTCTCTCTGTGTCCCGTCTTGCTACCACACTGTACCGACAGGCATCGGGAACCTGAGCAGTCAACGATCCCGGATTCTTTCCCTTCTCAGCATGGCTCCTCCTCCCCTCCCTCAGCTGAGCCAGCCGGCGCATTACGCGGATTGCAACCTGCCTTCTGCCGAGTCCCCTTGACAAGACGTCAGTGTCAGTTTGTGCGGCACACACAGTAGAGCACTTACGCGGTTCCCTCCCGGTCTACTTGCTGCCACTACGTAGCGTCAGGAATTGGGTCGCATTCGCGGGACCAGGGGCCAGAGATGCCGACGCCATAAACTTTCTCGATCCGACCGCGGCGGCAGACGATTTCGGTCGTTGGCCCGCGTGTGCCTTGTGTGTTTTGCTGGCCAACACCATGGCGGCGAGGCAACGTACAAAAATCCAACGGTTTTTCTTCAATACCCGCGGCGTTTGTTGCGTGTGTATGTGTGTGTGCCTGCTGCCCAACACACAAGACTCTTCTTTGCTTGGCTGATCGGTTGGTGATGTTGTTGCCCCTTCTCAGTGCTGTATGGCCTCAATCCGTAACTATACAAGAATTCGCGAATGCCCATCTCTGGGAAACTCTGACGGGATCATCAATGACCCCGAGTCTCCGCTCATCCTCCTCCTCACCTACCTGCTTCTACACCTCCTCCTCACCTACCTGCTTCTACACCTCCTCCTCCTCCTCCCACAAGATGACGAGGCAATCTGCCGGTGGTGGCCAAGCGAGGTTGTGGAGCCACCGGTTCTGTTCTGCGTATCTGCTTCTCGTCTGGCTTCCTTTTTGGCCTCTTTTGTCGACCGTTTCCGTTCCTGGGTTCAGCAGCAATACTGTGCCACCTCTCTCGCCTTGGTCGCCCGTCATTTGTTTGCTTTGCCTCTCTTTCGCCCTCGTCTGTTTGTTCGGCTGCGCCTGTGGTCGCGGCCTAGTCTCTCTAGCCGTGGCCCTATCCTATGGTCGCCCTGAAAGGTTCCCCAAGTAAACAGACCCCTGCTCCCCATTTAGATTATGGCGTCTTGATTTTCTGGTCGTCTTCTCGCGTCTCCTCCCCTCCACTCACATCCCAGTACGGTACGGGACGTCACTGGCGCACCCTTTTTTTTTCTTCGCTGTCGATCTCGAGATCGATGGACGCCAAACGGCCCGCGCAGGATTATCGACTTTCCGCCCTCTCTCGATGTCAGCCCTTGTACCACGTATGTGTTAGTCCTCCTGTCAGACATCATCATTCAGGTCATATTCGCAACCGTCTTACGCTTCTCGGCCATGTGCAATTTGCGCTGTCAGTCATGGCCTCAGGTACAATAAGCGTCGGGGCTCTGCCGACCACAGACGGACAGTGTGAGCAGGATTTCGGCCGAAGTGCTCCCTGTCCTATCCTGTCCGTTTCTGCCTCTGCCTCTGCTCCGCTGCAGACGACACCAAACGGACCCTGCCCACCTGGTACCCACCTTGCCGCGTTCCCTATCATCCATTGTCTCTGGCTGCCCGCTGGCACTGGCATTGCTGCATGTCGGCCTTCCAGCTCTGGCTCTTCGGTATTCTTGTCTGGCTGGGTCATGTTTAGCTCAGCCTGTCGATTCTAGCAGCCTGCTTAGCAGCCCACATAGCACCGTCCCAGTTCAGCTTGCCCCTGGTTGAGGCTAGTTGCCTCGTTTTGCCTTGTCTGGTCATCCGTCTCCTCACCCGTCTAATCGTCTCGAGACGGTAAAGTCGTGTCTGTTGTCGAGTTAGAGCGCGGCAGATGGGTTGTCCCTCCACATTGTCGTTGTCGTGTCGCTCGACTATCGAGACCAAGACAAACCCGTCAAGCCCGGATTGTTTCCATTATTCATTCACTCACCCGCTTCTCTGTCGATTCCATCTCCCTTCGCTTTGGCGGGATGGGCAAATCTGCCCTTCCACTCTCTTTCTTGCCACCCTCCGGCTCGGCTCAGTCTTGAGTGCCAGGCATTGGCAATTACACAATCTATCCAGCGTGTCGGTTTCGTAGAATGCTCGAGACCCCGTACCTGGGACGCTAGGCGTGTGTGCGCAGGGCTCTGTTGATTCGTCCTGAGAGGTTCGGAGTTCCCTTGAGGCGCGCTCAGCGATGTTCTCTCTGCGGGAGGTAGTAGAATCTACCGGGCTTGTTCGGTGCTGTTTCCCTTCTCGAGACCAGCGTCCCCATCCGCACATCCATCCATCCATTTTCCCATCCATCTCATCATCTCACACACCCATGGCCCATGCCCCCATACTCCTCCCATGCTCCAATGCCCCATACATTGTGCTCCCCCATGTCGTGCCCACTCCCACGCCACATCCACTCACACCCTCCAAAGCCGCGCCCCCTCCATCCTGGCCCATCTCCACTGGCACGCACGACCTCTGTCCTTAGTGTATTCCCTATTCCCAGCATAGGCCAGCCCATCTCAGTCCCTCTGCCTCAGACCCTCGGCGGCTATCTTTATGCACGACAGTTCAAGTACCTTGGCATGGCCGTGGCCGGCTCTGCCAGTACCAATGCCAGTGCTGCCAGAGCCAGTGTCAGTGTCATTGCAGGGCCGTACCTTGGGGCTCAATCCCTCTGTCAACACCCCGGCTTCCCCCCCGTTCGCCCCTCCCCCTGCCCTGCTTCTTGAGTTGACCAGGTCTGTCTCTCCTCGCTGGTCCAGAGATCCCTGGGCTTGTCAATATCGCTGTTCTCCAAGAATGTCCTGGTACCTTTGCTCTCCAGACCTCGACCTCCCTGCAAACTTACCTACACTCCAACAAGCTCGGTCGATCTTCGCTCCACTGCCTCTTCACCTCCAAAGTCCATTTATACAAAGAGGCCGGGCCGTCTCCGTTGTGTGTCTGCGACTGCGTCTGCGTCTGCGTCTCCACAAGGCTCTGTCACTTGCAACCCGTTCTTCTTGTTCTTCTTGTCCCTCTTGCCCTTGCACTTGCGCTTGGCCTCCGTCTCTGGACATACCAGGTCTTCAAAAAGCGGCCGCGGCCAGGAAAGGCTGAATCCCACCTCGCCTCTCCTCTTCCCTATCTGCCTCGCCAGGGCTTGATGCCATCCCAGAGCACCTCAGTCTTTGTTCATAAATGCGCCAGTCTCAGACAGACTCTCCCATCCGCCGCCACGACTCCAACGGCTGTACACCACTTCTCACAAAAGCATTCTATCCCCCAGCCCCGCTGATAACCCGACCACTTTGGACTACATCTGTCCAAGATCCCAGCTTGATATCCACTTGATCATGGTTGAGCAGCAGTATATTGCCCCAGGTCTACCCCATTCGGATGGTCTCTCGGGAGCTTCCAACTTGCACGACGCTGTTCCAACGACTGCTGCCCTGCCGGCTTCCTCCTACCCTGACTTGACTCCATACGCATCTGTGAGTTCTTCCTCAGAAGGACGGATGTGCAGTAGCCATATCTGGCACCCCTGCTCGTGGTAGTGGTGACGGGACTGACTTTTGCCAAAACCAGGTCTCCTCCTCCTTCAACAGCATCACTGGTCAGTGCGATTCGTCGCTCTTGACTCCCATTTCAGTTGCTGGTTCTCCTCCTCTGCACCAGGTGTCTAAAATTGCACACCAGCAGTACCCTCCTCCCCCAACGACTCCTAACCAGCAGCCAACCCCTCCGGGGAGCTCCAAGATGTACCACCAGCAGTGGCCAGGCCAATTTGACGTCAACGGCCAGTCCCCTCAAACAAGCTCGCCAATGGCTTCTCAGCCCCCAGTAACTCAGGAGTTCCTTGACCCAAACTATGTCCACGAGGGCCGCCGAACTCCAGGACCACCAGAGCCCTACATGGGCAACTTTGGTGTGTCGACTGGACCCGAACCGCAGAACATGAACCAACCCTACTACCTCAGTGTAGCAGCTCCAGTCGATCACCAAAACCAGATGATGATGCGAGAAAGCCAACACATGCCCATGGGAATGCACCACCGCGAGATGCAGCATGCGCCTCTGTTGCATGAGCCTCACCCGTCCCAGTTCCGCCAGCAGCGACGACCCAGCATGGAAGATCAGGGGCTGCATGGTTTGCCAGTAGATGTCCCTCGCTCTGTTACTGGATCTCCCCGCCGGCGCGTTCTACAGGCTCCCAATCGCGTCAAGAAGCGCCAGTCTAAGAGGTCTGGCGCATCTCGGAACATTGTGGCAGAGGATCCTCTTGACGAACACAAGAACTGCTTCGGACAAGAAGTCCCACCCAGCCTGAAGAGCGGCTGTCCCGAAGAAGAGCGCTGCATCTTTGAATCCCGATGGCAACATCGTCATCAGAAGGGTCAGGACATGTGGGAGAGCATCCAAACCGACTTCAAGAACCGATTCCACAAGTGCCCTGGCAAGGAAATGCTGCAGATGAAGTTCAAGCGTGGCCGATCCAAGTATCTCGATTGGATCAACAAAGATGTTAGTCCCCTGCGCGCACAACCACGATCTCCAATGGCTAACTGTTTCTCCAGGAGGAACTTCTCCGTGAAGCTTGGATGAGAGTCGAAAAGAAGCGGTACCAGGCGATCCTCGATGAGTTCATCGAACTAGGCGGCTCCCGAAACATGCGGTTAAGCGCTAGCGACATCGAGGTCAAGGTCGTCAACGACCTGAAGCTCGAGGAGGGGTTGTACATGGAGTCACACGGCGATGCCAATATCCGACGACGTCGCAAATCCCTGTCAACAAGAAAGCGCTCGGGCGCTCGCGGAGTCGATGACAGTGACGTCCCGACCAACGACGAAATGATGAGCGTTGGCTCACACAACACCCATGAGGACGAGGTTATCAACCAAGTCCATGGCCCCTTCAAGCTCGAGGACGAGGCCCCCGCAAACCCCAACAACATGATGGAGATGCATCTATGGGACCAGCAGATCAAGATGGAGCCCGGAGTAATGCAACAAAGAAATGACCGTATGCAACCAATGATGAGAATGAGTCCAGGATCGCAGACCATGTACGGAGGACGGAGAGGATCTTAGAGATTGGCGGCTTCAAGGCGCAAGGTTGGGATCGGGTGGTAAAGTGTTTTCCCCTGCTGGATACCGTTTTAGATTGCTTCATCTTCTCGACGAAGAGCCCACACTCCTTGTTTTCTACTCATGTTTCCTTCCATTCTGGACGTTTGCGAAATGCATGAGAAATCCTCCATATACCCCTTCCGAAGTATGCTTTTAGATAGAGCTCCTAAAGACGACCCTGATGTGGGCTTCCCAGTCATTGCGCTGTGTTGAGGCTTGGGCTTTTGTTCCGATCGTTTCTGATCCTTGTTGCCAGGTTAGAGCAGCCTGGCCTACCTGATCTTCGTTTTCAGTAGAGTCCTCTTTCGTGATCGGCCCTCCACTGCAGACGCCTCTTCAGTGTGGCACGTGCAAAGTCAAGTGATCCCGAGTGGCTTCGTACAAAGTCTGGGGTCAATATTTCCTTGACGCACGGGTTGAGGGGCCTCCAGATTGGCGATTCAGAGCTGAACTCAGTGGCGTGTTGTGCAAGAGCAGGGGGGCAGAGAAAGGGGGCGGACACGGCACATGTCGAGTGAGAGTGAGACAACTCAACCTCGTATTGAGAGACTTATCCAAGCCTGCGGTCCCGACAGTCTGGAAAATTGCGCTTCAAGTAAATTTGATTGTCGCTGCAACTTGCATGCAGCTGGGTTAGGCTGGCAAGGATTCCATTCGTTGCCAGCGGAGCAGGGAGGGTGTCGAGACAAGCTCGATGGGGTCGCCTCGAGCCTAAACTAGTGGCCCCGTCGACGGACGCCCTAGCCGTCAAGGATCCAGGCTTAGCCCCCGATGCAGATCACGCCGTTTGACAGTTCGGCACTGCTAGGGTTGAGGCGTGTTGCGAAGCGTTGAACGCCGCCCACCCGCCCTAGGTTGCGCGTAACTTGACCCGTTTTCCTTCTCTAGTTTTGCACAGCATTATGGTCCGTGAAGCACCCAACGAAGTAGATAGATATGGCGTCGTGGGGCCTGCCCATGGCCGTGAAGAGTGGCCCGGGGAATAGATAGTTCCGTAGACTGCAATGTTCGGATGTGGGTTGCCCAAAACGACTGTGGCCATGTGCCCTGTGGGGAAGTTGGGCTGGCCAGAAACGTCTCGTAGAAGGACGGTGGTGGATTGTGAGTGTTCCCTCAAATGCGGAGGAGGCCAAGGCACAGCAGGCTAATTCTAGAGGCCAAAGAGCATTGCGAGCGACACCTGCGTGTGCTAGGAAGTCCTGGCCAGTTCTCCGATGCAGAAGCTGAGGATCACACCCTGTGCTGCGCCACCAAGCAGGGTGGTTTCGACGCAATGCCGAATGTTGTCATTGTATCACACCAGGCTCATGTAGGTGAGAAACGACAGCCGTACAATCGGGACCGCACCGAAGCGCCCTGAACAGATGAGGTTCATCCTCCGTGACACACCTCGGGATGCAACATAATGGCTCTCGGGTATCAGGTTCTGCCAGTCGGCAAACCGACCCCGAGGCACGAGGAAGCTGGTTGTTGACATTGGGGCGGAACAAAACGTTTGACTTCGGTGCATCTAATACCGGGACAAATGTAGATGAAGATTGAAGCAAAGGACACACATCCCCACTTTGCTGACAGGGCATTAAAGGACCCGGCAACTTCAGGGCCCTATCTCTGACAGTCCAATGATATCACAGGTTGGTTGCAGTGCCTTGAGCACTTGTCATGTTCGAAAAGCTGATCCGCAGAATCGAGTCAAGCAAGGAGTGAGAAACAGCAGTGTCGGCGGAGCCCAGAGGTGCATCCTTGGCTCCTTGCTAGACGAGGCAAGGTCCGAAATAGACACCTGTCGAGAAGGCTGCAGCACCGCAAGATGCGGGAGTTGAACAGTTTGCGATGGGATGGCCCTTGGCTGAGCTAGCCAGGCTGCCAGAGCGGATACTGGTAGAGTGACAAGAGATGATGCACACAAGATCCGGTCCCTACCAACGCAGGCACACCGCTATCGCACAGCATGGGGTGGCCCAGGGGTGGCTGTCGAACTGGAAGCATGTGTCGTTTGGGGAACAATGCATGCGTAGTTCATCTTGCCCGCCGCCTCATGCGTATGTGGTATACGCTACCTTCGGGGGCTCCGGTAAGCAAACACGGCACAGTTGCCCATGTGTGAGGAAGGTCAGCGACCCTAAAAGAGGCCAGGACGGAAGAGAGAAAACCTACTACGTACGTAGTATGGCGCTAGGAGCTGCCATCACCGGCCAGTCTCCGCGTGGCTCGTTGTTGACCATGGAGTGGAGGATCTTCAATGGAGCTGGGGTGGGGGCTGATCCGATCCTGTTTCAATGCCCATGGCAATATGGCAATGTGCAGACGGCATGTATCTGTACATGGCCTTTCCAGGCTGGTTCGCGCCATCCATCTCATTGTGGGCGCTTCCCTGATGCCAACCACACCGTACGAGAGCCGCCCGCGCGTGTGATGAGAGTGATAAAACTTGATGGTTGCTGTGCTGTAACGCGCTTAACAGCCTTCGACCGAGTTCAACAAGCCATAACCAACACTGAGTAGCACTCGGCTGCGATGGAAATGGCGTGTGTTGGCGCTTGCCGCTGAAAGACTGTTAAACAAAGAGCAAACTAACTGAAGCTTGTCCGTGAGCCCTGTTTTGGCGCTTCTGCTCCTCGTCAGGGATGAGACGCACTATCTGCATCGTGACCCCCCATCGTGGTGGCGCGAGCCTCGGGGCTCAGGGCTTTTTGCTTCGAGCAGGACCGGGATCTTTAGGAAAGCAAGTTGACGACAGGCAGTCAAAGGCTCAAGAACAGAGAGGTGGAGATTAGACACTGGAAAAAGATATCCAGGTAAGCGAATCCGGGAAAGCGTGCCGGGAGCCTACAGAGTGATACGTTACCATCGGAAAATCTAATGCCGTGGATGTCAGGCATGAAGGAGCGATGGCCTGAAAGGACCATCAGGAAGGGAAGGCGGAAGGAAGGTGGATTCCTATCTACCTAGGTAGGTAGCCTCGTGGGATCCTGTCAGAAAGTAACCAGCCACATGCACCCGCCACAACTTGAATAGATGTGGCGCTGTCGAAAAGATGACAGCATCGCCATCACTTCGCCGGCCTGTAGTTCCTTCTGAAACTCTAGAGACTGACGCCGGGCGCCCGTCGCGCGCGAAAAACGAGGCGATCACTGGCGTCCTACATGCCACCTACTCGGCTTCGCTGCTTTACGGCTTCTCTCGATGAGCCTAGCAGCTCTCGAGCGCCATCATCCCCTGGCTAGAATTCCCGAGGCCTTGCCTTCATGAGCAAGGAACAGGATGTTGCTGGCCACTGCCCTACTCCTCTTATGTGCCGTGCTACCATGGACGGCACAGGCAATGCGGCAAGACCACCTTGCGCGGCTGCGCCGGGAAACAGTGGACATGTTCTACCATGGTTTCAGCAACTACATGGAGCATGGGTTCCCTGAAGACGAGGTTTGTCATGCATCAGATGTCAAGCCGATTTCATGTACTAACATTGTCTCGATAGCTTCGCCCTTTGACATGCGCTCCCCTGACTCGAGATCGCGAAAACCCCGCCCACATTGGACTCAACGACGCCCTAGGGAACTACTCCCTCACCCTCATCGACAGTTTATCGACACTGGCTATCCTTGCCGGAGGACCTGACGACGGGGCGTACACAGGATCGCGAGCGCTGGGCGACTTTCAAGATGGAGTGGCAAAGTTTGTCAAATACTATGGCGATGGACGACCAGGTGCGTCAGGCCAAGGCCTCCGGGCGATTGGATTTGACCTCGATAGCAAGGTCCAGGTCTTCGAGACGGTCATACGCGGACTTGGCGGTCTTCTCAGCGCCCATCTCTTTGCAATTGGCGAGTTACCAATTGCTGGGTACGACGTAAAGGCGGCCGACGTGAAGGATGATGATCCCCTGGAACTGGCGCCCATATCATGGCCTAATGGCTTCAAATACGACGGACAGCTGCTAAGACTTGCGCTCGACCTTGGTCAGAGACTCCTTCCTGCATTCTTCACGGACACAGGCATTCCATATCCTCGAGTCAACCTTCGACATGGCATTCCCTTCTACGCCAACTCGCCTCTTCATCGTGACGCCGATGAAGAAAAGCCGTCTTCAGAAGGTGCACCTGAGGAAATCACCGAGACATGTAGTGCTGGGGCAGGAAGTCTGACTCTTGAGTTCACCGTCCTAAGTCGCCTTTCAGGTGACCCTCGATTCGAACAAGCTGCAAAACGAGCCTTCTGGGCGGTTTGGGGCAGGAGGAGCGAAATTGGCCTTATTGGCAATGGCATTGATGCAGAACGAGGTCAATGGATAAGTCCACATGCCGGAATTGGTGCTGGCATGGACAGCTTCTTTGAGTATGCTCTCAAGAGCCATATCCTACTCGCTGGGCACGATATGTTGAATGCATCAACATCTCATCGGCAGAGCAGCACCGGGTGGCTGGATCCCAACGCTCTTCACCCTCCTCTTCCCACAGAACTTCACTCCTCAGACGCTTTCCTCAAAGCGTGGCATGAAGCTCACGCCTCTGTCAAGAGATACCTTTATACCGACAAGAGTCATTATCCATACTACTCGAACAACCATCGGGCGACTGGTCAACCTTATACCATGTGGATTGATAGCTTGGGTGCATTTTATCCCGGCCTCTTGGCCATGGCTGGCGAGGTTGATGAGGCTATCGAAGCAAATCTCGTGTATACTGCTCTCTGGACACGATACGCTGCGATTCCTGAGCGATGGTCCGTCCGAGACGGCAATGTTGACCAGGGCCTTGGATGGTGGCCAGGCCGCCCCGAGTTTATAGAGTCGACGTACTACATTTACCGTGCTACAAAAGACCCATGGTATTTGTACGTCGGGGAAATGGTTCTGAGGGACATCGAACGACGATGCTATGCTCCCTGCGGGTGGGCTGGTATTCAAGATGTCCGCACAGGAGAAAAGTCTGATCGCATGGAGAGCTTCTTCCTTGGTGAGACGACAAAGTATATGTACCTGCTCTTCGATCCCGACCATGCGCTCAACAAGCTCGATGCTGCATACGTCTTCTCCACCGAAGGCCATCCTCTCATTCTCCCCAAACTTGGGCGTGTAAAACCAACTGGGCGTCGTCCTCTAATAAAACGCGATGTCACCGGATACAAGTATTACGACGAGACCTATACGAATACCTGTCCTGTGCCTCCTATCCCGAGATTTCTGGCCGAATCAGCAACAGCAGCCCGACAAGACCTATTTAGCGTTTCTCGTTTTGTCGACTTGCACAATACGCCAAACATCCACGGCCCCCTTGAGACGATCGAGATCACAGACAAAGACAAGAGACGAGTGACCCGGTACAGAGCCAAGACTAACTACACACTCTTTCCCTGGACGTTGCCCCCGACAATGCTGCCACAAAACGGTACCTGCACGGCACCCGTTGAGCGCATCACGACGTTGATAGAGTTCCCAGCCGGCGATGCAGCCAGCTCCCTAGTCTCACGTTTTGGAGCGTCCCTTGTATGGTATACCCACAACGGACCAACGGTTCGAAACCTTGATGGCATGCGATTGCATTTAGAGCGCCAGCCGGACGGCGAGCTTCCAGATCGGACCTGGAGGATCACTCATGCGGCAAGCAGGGAGCTCGGTCGCCATGAGAATGTATTCTTCCACGCAGAGCACGTGCGACACTACAAGGACGAGGCCTTCACCTGCCTCCGGCGGAGGGACATTGTCGAGATCGACCTCCTACTCGACGTGCCGGACAAGCAGAACGCCAGCGAGCCGATTCCCGCCAATGGAGCCAACGCATCTAGCGACTCTGTAGCTAACCAACCCCCCATTGCTTCCGAGTCTTTGTTCAAGTCCTTACTCCGTGCTGTGAGCTCCGTCTTTGAGCCCACATATACCGACATCCCGGAGTCGGAGCCGGAGCCCGGCCCCACCATACTCCGGTGGTCGGCCTACACGGCAACCGGCGCCGGCGCCTTCCCCATGCCGCCAATCATCGACACTCCGACCTCGGCCTCGCCAAGCTACAATGCTCGCAACCCTCTCGCCAACTTTCCCTGGAGAACCGTCTTCCTCGCCGGCTATGCATGCGATGCGCCACTGCCTGAATCCGCACCACGCCAGCATCAGATCATCGTCATGCGTCGTGGTGGCTGTTCCTTCAGTGAGAAGCTGGAGCGTGTCCCGAGTTTCTCACCAGGACCGAGCTCCCTACAACTTGTGATTGTCATCGACGAGGGTCCAGAGGACGATGGCGATTCTCAAGGCGGCTCTGATGACATGGTGCGCCCGCTTCTGACAGTGGGGCAGTTGACGCCCAAGGGCATGGAACGGCTCAATGGTATTCCCATGGTCCTCATGCGTGGCGCCAGGGGGGATTATGGGCGGTTTGGTGAGGCAAAGGGCGTGGGAATGCGCCGGAAGTATGTGGTTGAGAGTCAGGGGATGTTGATTGAAAACGCCATTGTGATATAAACCAGATCATGCATGTCTCGGAGTTTATGTTGGGGTAGCTTTTATGTAGTGAGTGGTTACACGGGCATTTTCCGGTAGCATGGGTACGAATAGACATGGTGGAATTGCATTGTTGACTCAGACGTGAGACATTGAGTGCGATTTGGTGGAGAAGGGTTAAGCCAGCACATGGAATAAGTGACGGTTTTCAAATCAAATATTCCGACGAATCGAGCCGAATTCAACCTTCAGAGGCAAGGGGGGAAAAAGCATTGCAATCATTTCGTAATTAGGTCGAGATCTTATGGTTATATCAACGTACCCTCCGAATCCCCTTTCTATATGCGCGAGCCCGAAAGACTTTTGTTGTTGAAAATAATACCCTCCACAAAAACGCCAACCAGTGTAAGATCTCAACAGGTAGGAAAATGCTGTAGTCCGGCCAGAGCCATGACAGACGATTCAAGTTCAGAAACAAAAAAAGAGGACAAATGACCCGAAACTTCTAGCAGAATCCCCATGCCCGCGTCGCCGCGGGGCAATCATTATGAGTTCGTCGACGTCGATCTATGGCCCGGAATCGAATGATCTCTGGAAATGGGATCGAAGAAGAGGAAGCAGGGCGTCCGCCAACTAAGCGTCTTCGAGAAGAATCTTTGTGGGGATGTCGCCAAGCTTATCTCGGCCGTTGAGGCCGGGAATCTGGAGAATAAACAAGTATCCTACAACCTCGCCCTTGAGCTGGTGGACGAGGTCAGCCGCAGCCTTCGCGGAACCACCTAGAGAAAGCACGTCAGTCTGGGTCCGGGAAACGCTATACATGATGCGATCGTGGACAGCTTGACTCACCCGTGGCAATGATATCGTCAACGACGAGGACCTTCTGGCCCTCGCGAACGGCGTCTTCCTGCATCTGGAAGAAATCCGTGCCATACTCCTTGCCGTATTCGGCAGTGACACAGGGTCCAGGGAGCTTGCCCTTCTTGCGAACGGCGGCAAAGGGAACACCGAGGCGGAGGGCGAGGCCGGGACCGAAGAGGAAGCCGCGGGCATCAAGGCCGACGATAACGTCAGGCTTGTCCTGGAAAGATTCGGTGACCTGCAGCTCGAGGGCGTTGACGAGGGTGGCATGGGCGGTTGGGTCGGCGAAGAGGGGCATAATATCGACGAAGTTGATACCCGGAATAGGGAAGTCGGGGAAGCTGCGCAGAGTCTTGCGCAGGCTTATCTTTGCACCGGCGAGTTCGGCGGAACGGGAGGAGGCGGAGGAGGGCTGTCGTCCCGAGGCATCTTGGCTGGCGGCGGCGGTAGACGTGGTGATGTTTGTCGTGGAGGATGGAGTGGTGGAGGAGACTGGCTCTTGGGCGCTCATTGTGGAGAGAGGAAGAAGAGAAGGGGGAGGAGGGGAGAAGAAGAAGTGAAGGAGGGAGGGGAAGAAGGAAAAAGAAAAGAAGGGGAGGGAGAGAAAAGAGACGAGGGATACAGGTTGGGAAAGGGCGAGCGGAGGCCGGTTGCCAGGCACAAGGAGGAGGGAGTGTGGTTTTTGGTCTGTGGTCGGAAGGACTGAGCAGGCGGGAGGAAAGTACGAACGAGGTACGTGCTCCGTATCCGCAAGGTAGGAAGGTAGATAGGTTAGGTACTTGGTCGAGATTTCGTACCTGACGGGCAGCAGATGTAGCAGGCAGGTACAATTCGAAAGTAGTAGGCAGACCGGGCAAGTCAACGCCGCGGCAGGGAAGGTACGACGGACGGACAGGCAATGGCGATGAGGAAGGAGGGGTGCAGGACCGGAGGTGGTGCTTGGGCGTGCGAGGTTTGGTGGGGGAATGGCAGGAGCGATTGAGCGATTGGGAGCGAGGGGGAGGGGAAAACCGACAGGGAAGTGCAGCGAGGCTACCAGGGGTGTAATGGGAAGCTGCAAGGTGGAGGAGGGGGAAAATTTTTTTGGGCTCGATAACTTTTTTCCCCTTCCTTTTTCCCTCCTCTTCCCTGGACTGGGGACGTCGGCAGCGATGAATTTACGGGACAGATTGGATACGGCTGGTCGGAGGGCGGTGGGCAATGGCCGACTTGTGGTCAATGCTAGCATGCGCCAGGCAGCCCCAGCAGTGCCTAAGACTCTCTGGTCTTGCTCGACTGCATCCCGATGGGGAAGTACTTTGTGAGGTACATGAGCAGGTACTTTACTAATAACTCATACTTTGTTATCTTATTACTGGAGCTTGGTTCACCAGCGCCAACGGATAAGCATGGAGCGCATCGATCAGGAAGAAGACAGTTGCGAATTCCAGAGAGTCGGTGTGGACGTAGCAGTATGAGAGCGTTGCTTTGAGTTTGCATGATGGAGGATAGACGGAACGGAAGCTTCCAAGGTGCTCTTCTCTGTGTAAGGTTACTCTCGTCGTTTGCATCGGAGACTATCCGGGTCACCAACACAGGAGACTACGTGGAAACGGTGTACAACGTAGTAGCCTTGTTCGTGTGTGTCGTACAACAGCGGATATATCGGTAACACAAAACAACCGTCTTGCATGGCTTTGTGAGCATCTGCTGCTACCCCGTGCGTGAATGAGTGCCCAGCATGGTGCCGTGGAGGCCAAGCACTGGGGTCATATCACGCACCTAGCGAGAGACAGTGGTTGCGTACACAAGCCGTGGCAGTGGCAGCAAATGCAGCACGTTGTGCAATAGATCAGAAGCGAACCACATCATGACGGACGGAACCTACCCTTGTAAACAAAGACGGCATTCGACTTGACGACGGTTCTGATCTGTCAAACGCCATTTCTTACCCACAGTCACTGCATACTGCTCCTTTTGGGGCGGCTTGCATCTGGTCTTCTCCCATCACTTGCCTGTCTGCTTGGCCGCCTTTGGGATATGCCAATATTAGATCCATTGCTAAGCTCTAAGTTGACCCCCTAGGAAATTCTCCCATTGGGTCTAACCCCGTCCTGGGCCCGACATCGATCGACCCACGGATGAAGTAATGGCGTTTTCACACAGAGCCAATACTAGATGCCGTGACGAATTTCGCATACGTGCCCAGTTCGTATACGTGTGCTTACTTGGTTCGGGGTTAAGATGCCATCCAATCCATCCATTCCATGAATGCATGATGGCGAGAGGGAGCGAGCAGCGGGTTCGGCATCAACCCGGAGGCAGCGAATGAATGGTCCACGGCGCGAGTCGGGTGCGTGAGCCGTGAGACGTCGTGAGACCCCGGGCTGGCCTCCGGCGCTACTCCGTGCGTCTGGCCTACGGAAGCGCGTACCGTCAAGGTATCCCCTAAGCTGGCAAGGACCTCCAAGCGGGTCACGACAGGGGGGTTAGTCCAATCAAAATGCGCCAAATGAAAGGTACTTCTTTTCCCACCTAATTTATACTATGATAGAAGTCCTAATAATTCTGCCGGTTATAAATCGCAATATCATAGATGATACACCCGTACTAAGTCTGCCCCCCGCGATGCCTCCTTTTTGGGTTCTTAATAATCTCAGCTGCAGTCCGCCTTTTGCGGCTCTTTGCCCTTATTTGGCCCTGCCGCAAGCCCTAATAAGCTAAACAATTAGACTTCCGATGCCAATTGACATAATTAATATCTCTATCATAGTGAATTTAGCGTTATTATGCATCATTAATATCAAATTCATCGCCTAACCTATTTAGCTTCCTTGCCTAGCTTTCTTAATAATATATATTAAATAAGGCATTATAAATGCACTCTCGCCACTTAATCTAATTCATATATCGCTACTAATTTAGCTAAGGAGCATAAAGCTATAATAGATAGATATTAATGAGGATAATATCGAGGAGAAAGGTCTACGCGAGAGCTTACTAAGCGCCCCGGTGAAGGCGATGCTTATAGGGTATATATGACCTTAACTAGTTACCCCGATCAATGTGATTTATTTCTTTATTATAAGTAGCAGCGACTATTAGTATTTAAATAACCTTAGTAGCTTTATTATTAAAAAAACGCTATATTAGCTAGGCTTATAAGTAGTCTATAAATAGCTTCTTTCTCTTTTATTAAATGTATTTATTATTACTAGCTTTAAAGATAATACTTATAAATAGCATAAGGGCATTATTCTTCTAAGTAATTTAATTAACTTAATAAAGAGATAAATTAATAAGGGATTTATATATAATCTTATTTATAAGTAAAGACCTTATTATTAGCTATTAGGATAGCTTTAATTTTATTAAAGTTATAGCTATAAGTCCTAGCTTTATTATGC